>VZTH01013876.1:777157-788885 GCA_013397815.1 Aleadryas rufinucha
AGCCTTGGAGTGACACCCAGTGGGTGGAGAGGGAAAAACCCATGTCTCCTCCTCGGATCCGCCCTCGGAGGCAGAACCCAAGGCGGGGAAATCCACCCACTAGATGTCCTCTCTGATGTACAGCCCAAAATGGGCTGACGCACCGCAGCAATTATCTTCCAAGGCAATCACTATAATTACTGAAGCTCTACTTCCCAAGAAATGGATGGCCACCTCCTGCTGACAGTAAGTATAAAATAAAACTCTTTCCTTTGTCTTGCTTCTGTGCACAGCCTTTGCTTTTGTTTCTTAAACTGCATTTATCTCGACCCAGGAGTTTTTATTCTTATTTTCTTCCCCTGCCCTCCTGAGGAGGAGGAGTGAGGATGGCTTGGTGGGCTCCTGGTAGCCAGCCAAGGTCAACCCACCATTGTATGATCTGATGGACAAAGAGTTTACAATTAAACTTGGGTTTTATTTGCGTCTTCCAAGTGATGTTAGATATGTCACCTATCTCCTGTGCTTCTGTTTTGTCTTTAGGTTTTATTTATTTGTGTATTCAGTTTTTAAAATCTGTCATTTTCCCCTTGGAGTACAGCACTATGATCATATATTTGTGGAGCACTTATCCCCACACAGTGGGGACATGAAGCCCAGGAGCTCATCATAATAACAAAATGAACTTGTGGCTCAATTGTTGCTGCTGTTTTTCAGGAACCTCCTCAACATATTCAGAGAATAAGTTGCAAGACTGACAAACTGCTAGTTCCTCACTTTCTCCAGCCTTCTTTCTTGAAGGGCTCTGCAGCCATTCACGATATGACATAACAGAATATCTGGTGCATGGTGTTCTCTCACTGCCATGTGAAGAGGTAAAACCTGGGACTTATGGCCATATGATAGATAAAAAGTATTGAGGGAAGAGTATCTAAAGAAGGCTGTCCAGTGCATTCATAAATGTTAAACACTTCCACTTTTCCAGATCAGTAGGATTTTCCTTACTTGTTTTCCCCTTGAATAACAGCCCTCAGTTCTGGTCAGCCAATGGGTTTTGTAACTTTTCTTCATTACAATGGATTGTCAACTCATTTCCAAGGGTCAGGTGAGTGCAGAATTTATGAATGCAACATGAATATAAATATTTTAAAATAAAAATACAGATAAGTAACAGCAACATAATGAAGAAGATTTTTAAAAATGTTGCAAAAATCAGTTACATTTGGCCCATCATGTTAAGTGGGTATCAACTGATGTTGTTAGTTCAATTTTCTAGTAAGAAGTACAGTCATGGCAAAACGCAGGCCTTGGTCTTTCCTACTGAACAGCCCTACTGAACCACTCCTCTTCATGCTCAATTACTAAGAAACTGTTAATTACTTTTATTTTTGTGCCTGGAAATAGCAATAGAGCTTGACAGGCAGAAAGGTTTTATGCATTATTTTTCTGCATCTATCTTCCTGACAATAAATCTGCTAAAGTAATTGGAATGAAACACAAGACATAATAACCAGCAGGGACTGTTGAAATCTCTGCCTTTGATCTTCCCCTTAGGGATAAAGAGTTAACATAAACAAGCTATAACCAATAACAGTGCTAAATTTAATAACAGACCCAACCACTGTGACTATTCTCCTAAACAAAGACGCCCTCATTATCCAAAGTGTTCACATCCAGCAAGATTCATTCGCTCATCACTGTTATCCTGAGAGGTGGATTTAATCTATTTATAAGTTTCTTTTAAAAAAAAAAAATCAAGACAGAAAAGATTTTCCCAGTGAAACGTATCAATGAACTTAATTTTCCTGTGATGGAACATCCTTTCCCTGAAGACTGCTAGCCTGGTTTACAATGGTCATTGAGAGACAGAGATAGATATGTATTCAAATGTTATGATTTTATCATCTTGTTTTTAATTTTGTGCATGAAATCTGGTGAGGGAAGCTACTCTTTGTTAGCAACGCCCTTGTAAGTATCTAGCAATCTAATCTACATTAAAACAGAGTAGGACTATATGTTTACTGCTCTTTCCCTGTTCTGCCTGTTTTCAGAATTGTCGATATCCTCGTATTCCTCTGGGAAAAAGAAGGCAAGAATCTGTCTGGTTGAAATACTATAAAATACACTTTACACACAATTACCTCCTATTGTTGAATGAAACATCAACTCAGTCTTTTCCCAATACTCACAAAGCACCATTTGTACTCAGAACATCTTTTGGCACAATCAGTCTTACTAACCTGTCCTCTTATGTGTCAAGCCAGATGTTGGCTGTCAAAGTAATTATCAGCTGAGTACAGATATTCTTGAAAGATTTGACTAACACTTTCATCTCCCTGCCAGTAGGTGAGTCCATCTCAAAAACCAATGAAGAAGTAGGTCCCGATTCAGCAACTGGTGAACTTAATATAACTTAACTTAAGCATTTAGGATCCACAGCAGGTTTTTTAAACTTCTGTGCATTTTCATATTAAGCTCTGTAGTCCTCCAAGGCATTAAGCATCTCTGTGTATCACAAGTTGAAAAGGTGTTTAAACCTCAGTAACACCCTCAGTGTCTCAATAGAAACTGGTAAAGATGTTCCTCTCCCTGAACATACTGGTATTCTGCTTGGGAAAATATAGGTTCAAATATGGCTGCTGACTTGTAGTGAGAGTTGATTCCATATCCCATATCCCAAATCCATATCCCGCTATTTTTCATGGCTGAAAAACTCTTTTATTAAATAATCAGGTGCATGGGAGACAATGTCTGTTTGGGTTCCCCAGACCTTTCACTAGACAAGGATAGTCAAACTTTCTGTGGTTCAGGATGTCTCAGGATTTATTCAGTTTCATTTTTTTTGAAAGACTGATGAATAATGTATGCTGTTGAATTCTTTTTCCCAAAGAACTAAAAATATTTTATAGACAATTCAACATACACCTACTTGTACAACCTGGAAATGTGTAAAGGATTTGTCAGAGAATAAGAACAGAAAGTTAAATTTCTTTTCATATAAGTTTCAGCATGTTTTCCTAGTAATAATAGACTTAATAGACTAAAACTGTAGGATGAAATCCAGCAAACAGAAAGCATGTTGAGTGGGTTTCAAAACGTGACACTATATCTGAAATATCACACAGTGGCTACTTGTTTGCTACGCTTACGCAATATTGCACAATGACAGGGTGAGTGCTCACATGACAATATATGATACACTGTCCTCTTCGATAGCAGATTTTCCTACTAATCCCTCAGGAATGTGAGTGATTTGTTACGGTAAGGCATTTTTTCCAGTGGCAAATGCTGCTTCTTGGTAGCATATTACTAAATCGAGCGTGAAAAGAGGACTCATTCCTCCCATTCCTCCATGGTCACACAGCGTTCCTGGCAGGGGAAGTACGCACGCTCGCATGAACGAGGTTGTTCTAACGTGGGTGTGAACTGTGTCGAGGAAACAAGGAATTGAAGGCAGGATCCACCCAGCAGTACACCCAGTTACAGACATGGAATTTCCACCTCAGTTCCCAGTAAAGTCCTTCTAGGTTTTTTTGAAGGAAACAAATTTGGAAAATGGAGACCTGAATGACTGCTGCTTCACCCATCCCCAGAACAGAAACAATAGCAGAAATAAAAGTATATTTAATAAGAGATGCTTGCAGTAGGTGTAATTGAAAGCACGATTAAAATATGAAATTTAAGCACTAAATACTATATAAAATTAACGACTGCCTAAAAATGAAACCTGTTTTATTACGCAATTACATTCCAAGGGAAGCAAAGAAAGTGTTTGGGGCTTTCACCAATGACCTGGTGGAAGAATCAGGAAATACTGCAAGTACCAATCTTGTGTAACAGAGATACAAATGCACTTTACATTTTTCATTTTAAAAATCTGTGCTTAAAGTTCACAGCATGGCAGCTCACAATATCTGTTTGTAAAAAAACCTTTGACCCAAGGTGAGGAGGGAGCAGCTGCCCTCTGCCTTGGAGTTAGACACAGTAGGTTAAATGAGGTTCTTGATCTCTCAGAGTAAGATGTTTCAAACCCAGGGCTCTCATTTTTCAGTGAAGTGCCTTTAATTCCCTGACTATAACTAATATTAGGAGGCAATTCCCCTCCTATTTCAGACAGGACATGTGTAGCCAAGAATATCAGGTTTACATCCACAAAGAGGAGAAGTATGAGTACATCCAGGACACTGCTAAAGTGAGGATGTGGGTAGAAGAGGGGTTTAGGATCCTACTGTGGTTTACATTTTTTATTTGGTGATTTCTTTCACTCTTTCTGAAGGTATCTAGGTGAAAAACGTGAAATGAAACACCACACAGTGTGACTGGCGGGAAACTGGTGGTGTGATTAAGGGTAGGACAAGACTTAGTAGTACTGTCTGCTGTTGACTATCCAGGTCCTTCCAAGTTGGTTAACATTTCTTCTTTTCCCCAGTTATACTGCTTGTTTTCAGTCCTGGGACACTGTCTGCCTGCAAGGAAATACTGTATATCCTCATGCATCCTGATAGTATAACTTATTGTCCTATATTGCCAGCTAAGAGCACAAGCTGGAGTAACCTAAATTTTCAGTAGGAACCCCAAAAACTGAACTTGCTACATTTCACTGTAAAATAGAGCACAACATCAAGACTATGGAACTCCTGTGTGGCTCCCTTGGCTCCCTTCTCGGTTTATTTTCCTCTCCTTGTGATGCCTCATTTTAACGAGTTTGTGTTTTGCTGCTTCTCAGTATTTGCAGTGCAATATAAGGGACTCTGGCATGTTCAGCCGAGCTTCAGAAAACAAAACTGAGATCTTCATTAGCCAAAAGCCAGCAGTTCCTCCATATTCTTTATCTGCATAGTCTAACACTTGAGCACCTCTATTTTATGGCCCTAGACGTTACCTCCACGCTTAGCATCCATGAACTGTCACACCCAACTGTTCCACCTTGAATACTTCTTCCATTCTCACATCTCATTACCTTTAGAAACATGTATTGTCCTCCATAGTAGTGTCTGTTTGTGAAGTAAAAGCAGATAATTAAATATACCTATGGAAGAGGCATTGCATGAAGGTATTGGGTTACATTTAATCTCTTGGAGACTAAAAGGCTAACAAAAACTAGTAAACAGCAACAATAGACATACAGAAAACAAGGGAGAAAAAGTGTTGTCTAACTCAAACTCACCCATATTGGTCAGCTACCTAAAAATTACAGCAGATTTTTCTTTACTTATCCTCAGTCCATGTGGAATGCATACAAGACACAGAGGTCCCATGGACAAATGACATTTAGACAATGAAAATACTTTTGCAGTCAATTAATTGCAGACATTATCACCTCCAGCGAGGAAGTCAAGGCCTACAGTTGTCACTACACCTTTTATGTTCCTTGAACTTGCTTCTGTGCCAGTGGGTTCATTTCTAGCTTGTACAGCCCCACACAGCAAATCCCTGCTATCCTGGCACAGTCTCATACAAGAGCATTCACCTCTAGTTCTTCAGACATTGTTCAGCAAAGAGCAGGAAGCACTGCAGAGAATTTCCACCATGATATCCCCCTCATCTTCCTCCTAACAAATGTTCATTGTAATAAAATCTTGTAACTATAATGCCTCTGAGTTGTTTTGCAAGGCCAGAATGGTCTTGGCATGACTCAGAACTATGTAGGGGTAAGTAATTAGAACAGACCAGTCTGTTTCAGTTGGAAGGAACCTACAACTATCCTCTAGTCCAATTGCCTGACCAATTCATGGCAGACCAAGTTAAAGCACTTAATATTAAGTGCATTGTCCAAATGTCTCTCAAATACTGACAGGCTTGGGGCACCAAGTGCCTCTCTAGGAAGCCGGTTCCAATATTTGACCACCATCCTGGTAAATAAATGCTTCCCAGTATCCAGTCTGAGCCTCCTCAGGTGCAGTTTTGAATCATGTCCATGGTTCTTATCAGTGGATACCAGGGAGAAGAGGTCAGCACCTTCCCCCCTCTGCTTCCCCTCCACTTGTAGGGTGCAATGAAGATCAGAAAAATGCAACTGATTCCTTTTCAGTGACAACAATAATAGAGAAGGATAAGGTACTAGGCTGTCCACACAGTTAAACACTGGACTGCCATTATAATTTGGCATCCTGATGTTTCTTTACTTCTTATGCACTCTCTTGAACAGAAAATATGGACCCCAAGTTGGCCATGAACGTTTTCAGAGCTATGCAAGCCGATTTTCCTGTGCTAACTGTTTCATTTGGAGTGACTCCTCTTTATTTGTTTTCTGTTTAGCAATGTCATCATCGGTTGTATCTATGCATCTTCTATGTACATATCACCCACGTTCAGCCTTTACCCCTCCCCAGAAAAGCACTTCCTCAGACATTTGCTCTGCAACAGAAATGTGTGTCCTGTACATATTATAAGTCAGTGGTTAGAGGAGCTCTGTTGTGCATGGGATGTATTGGGAATAACCATGTAACAGAGATCCAAACTCTTAAACCCAGGCAATAAAGGATGTTACAGTGAACATCCTCTGGCTTAGCCTTGCACTAGTATAGCATAGGCACATTCTTGGTTTTTATTAGAATCTTCTGTACACTTCAGATGAGGACATTTGGTTGGCTTGAGGGCTAGCTGGAGGGAGATGATGAGAGGAAGTGGGTATAGTTGCAACATAATGTTTAGATGTGGTAAACTGAGCTTATTCCACCCCAAGTCTTAAAGGAATACAGACGTGCATTTCATGCATTTGTCAGAATTGTTTCACAGAAATAATACTCTAAAATTCACTCTCTAGATACTCTGGGTAACTCACAGTGCCTGAATCCAGCTAAGTAAACAAAGAATTATTGTTTAGTTGAATGACAATGAAACCCATACTTCAAGGTAAATGATTCAACATGATCCACCAAAGGCTGATATTTGCTAGAAAACAACTGCCAGGATTAATCCATAGACTAAAGGGTAATATAATGCAGGCAAGCTTTGTTATATATCACTGGATGGGCATTGGAATATTTTATATTTCATCACTTTAAGTGGTTCCTTCATTAAGCAATTCTTGCAAAGCAAAGCCAAAAACCTGAAACATAAGGGCTAAACAGAAGGCATTAAGGACATATTGTCCTTATAGCCACTGGATTTTGCTCACAAATTAGAATTGTCGTAAAAAGTGAAATTCCTTAATTTCTGGCATGTTCTTATGTTCTTTGGAGAAAGTTTTTTTTCTTTGGCTCACTGCTTTTTCTGTTACATATCCTTATTTCATCAGTTATATGCACTGAATGTCATTCCAGTCTTTTCCTCCCATGTTTGTTGGACCACTGAACCACGGTAAATGAAGGCACATGGCCAACCATATGGTAACAATAATATCAGTGCTGCAGTAGAGGAAGATCAAGAGTCGCATATACATAAGGTAATATGGAATATATTTAAACAGTTTTGAAGAATATCACCAGTCTGTTTTCTTCAGTAATATTTATGTTCTTTGGAGTGACAGAATGAGGTCAAATCCAAGAGGCACTACAATGAAAGTACCAGTCAAAAAGAACTTGTCCCTTTCATCTGTTCTAAATTTTGATCTTCCATATAACTTCATAGAAATTATAATAAATCAAGCACTATTGGTATTTGCCTGGAAAAGATGCAATTTTCTTTGCAGAAAATTGATGTAATTAAAAAAAATGATATAACAGAATGACTTGTGTTTCAAACAATAGAGTTAAATTTATGTCCTGTACCACTTCCCATTATTTTCAGAATGCCCCGTTTATTGGATCAATTTCTTTTGTCAGCTGGGATAACTGAAATGCCCACAAAAATGGTGTGCAAACATCTAAACCTCATTAAAATTATTAATTAAAATTTTCAGCTAAACTACAAAATAGTATGAAAAATCATTCATAAATATCTTCCTGTCATTTAAACAAATCTAATCTTAGTCAAGCAGCAGCAGCAGCTCTGAAAGCTGCTCAGTTATGCTTAATCATCAATCGCCGTTTCGTTTTTGATCTGACTAACCTGAAATTGGTTTATTGTTTTTCAGTCATGTCAATAGGTGACCATGAAAGATGGACAAAAAGAATAAATGGAATTTATCCTGCCAGAATTGGGTGGGATTGTAGAACTTTGAAACACTTTTTTTAATGAAGTGGAAGCACTGGAGCTTCCATGAGAAATGGGAGAGAGCATTGTTTGAAACTGTATTAACTTCAGTAAAGAAGGAATAGGTTAATTCCTTTTAAATATTTGCTGAGTCTGTTTTAGATACTAAACTAAGATACAGGCTGAGTGTTCAAACTGAAGTAAACAAAGAGACTCATAAGTTTACATTCACAAACTGAGACTTCTATTCAAATAACAGACAGTATTTTTCCCTTTCCCATGCCATTATAACTGTCATTTACAACTTGATTATGTCCAAAACTGTTCATTAGAATATATTTTAATGGCAATGATATCTCAGACTATCTGGTAATAGGTGGGTCCATATTCGTAAAGGCTGTTATCTTATGTTAAATTAGGAGAATTTACCTTTTCCAGAAATTTTATTTCTTGTCCTGGAGTTCTTGAGAGATTTATAAGAAAACAATCTTTTGAAATTGGATTGCAATGAAGTCTTAGTTTAAATGAAGATCTATAAATATTCTGTGGTGTTCTTAAAGGCCACATTCAGGCTACATAGTTCGGTGTTGCCTGAGCTATTACCAAATGCAGAGCTGGATAGCAGAGTCAGCATGAGCTGTTGGGTAAGATGTTCCTGCAGTCTGGGTTAGTTTCTTTAGAGCTTCAGGTCGTTCCACAGGGTGATCTAGCATGCTATTTGCTTTAAATACTCCCTTGTGTGAAATATCCTCCTCTCTTTGTTGGTGATAAATTTTATGTCATATCAAGATTTGATATGCAGACTCATGTATATTTAGACTTACTATACATGCAGACTCATGTATATTTAGACTTACTTCTTGAGATTGAATGATATTTTTTCTGTCTGTTTTGTAAATCCAGGTAAAATTATACTGTGTTCCCAGTAGAGCTCAATGAAGCTACCATAGCAAAAATAAAAGACTATAGGAATTACTTTTGTCTAATTTAGGGTAACCTATTTCATTCCATGCTCATCCACACAAAGTACCATAATTTCACCAAAATGTTGTCACCGAATTTTAGACAGCAAATAAATATCAGATACATTCTTAAGACTGAACAAACATTTGATGCAAGTTTAAAATTGTACTGGATATACATGTGTAAGTCTCAAGTACAAACTTCCACTCAGTCTGCACCTGTTTCTATGGGTAAAGCACTGGCACTAAACCATTATTTCTATGTGATTTGAAAGAAAGAGGAAATTTTTCTGGAACAACTCTGATTTAAGAAATTAGTTTTCAGTTTATAGGGTGAGGACGCAATCAGCTGCAATTTAATGTGCAGATTTGGCAAGGCAGCCAAACCATCTCAACTGGTTGCACATGTGTTCTTAGCTCACCTAGACATAAGCTAAAATGTGTTGGTTTAAGCTAACACATTTATTTTGCTGTTAGAACAGGTGGGAAGACATATGGGGCAGATGAAGAATGTTACTTGTTAAATTAATGCCAGTTTTAGCAGTTCCAAAGTTATGTGTTAGCTTCAAGAAGAGATTTGATAACCAAGGTTGAAGAGAATCTGGCACTGAGGCATGAAAAGATACTACATGTGAAGGTAAGAAGGCTTCCTAGATACAGGAGGGACTGAGAAATTAAAAAGAAAAGCAGTAGAGAAAGATTATTATAACAGGCATGGAAGGTATGATCTTCCTCTCCAAATGTATTTTGCTCCCTTATCACAGATGGCCAATAAGTAGATCTTTCCTTTTTTACACTCCCAAATTAAGAACATGTTTCATGCAGCTTTTTTTTCTTTTGCTTCCACAGTGAGTCTTTATAGTTTGAAAAGAATTTCATTCATAGAGCTTTTTGCTTCCCCAGATGACCCTGGGGTTATATGAAAATATCACTGATGGAGTTTCTCAGGAATACACCTTCTGAGTTCAGGCCCATATATATATTGTTTCAAGGAAAATTGATGTAGCAGCCTGTCTTAACAGACTGGTTCATGAAACACAATGAAACCAAATTTTTCAAAAGTTTTTGTGGTAAGCCTACTGTATCATGTGCAGCATGCAGCATGAGCTATCTCTCAACTTCACTGAGACAGACACAGTTTCCCACACCAGAGTGGACAGTGCAACCTCTTTGTGGGCTGGTTTCAACAGACTGAAGCTCAAGTTACTGCTCTGTTCTGAAAAAAGGGTGTATTGAAGTTTTAACCTCATGGTCTGCAGTCACCAGACCCCGTGCCAGTGTCTAACACTGCTCAGATAGACAGCAACACCACTGAACCCGTGTGGGCTTCCACTGCTGTGACCTCCTGTAGAGTGTGAAGTACACTCTGAAGTTTTCAACCCCCTGAACAGCTCATCTGTTATTTAGAATAAAAAATATTCCTTGTTTCACTTCTCTCCTGCCATGTGAGGGGCTGGGTGATTCTCAGGGACAGCAGCAGCCATAAACATGTGGGATTTTCCTGCTCTGTGCAGGCCTGAGGCACCTCGGCTTTACAGCAGCAATTGGCAATCTGCAGGAAAAGAGGGCACTCAAGCAGCAGATGCTTTCCCCTCTCCCATTCCCAGACAGTGCTGCAAACATCTGACAGTGGAGTATCCCTCATCAGCCCCAAAAGTTGTCTCATTCCTCCATTATCCAAAAATCCACATCTGATAACTACATTGTGCACAGCATAGCTCAGTGTTGCAGTGTGCTACGGCCGGCACCACGGCCAGCAACGCCAAGTGGACCAGCCGCTCCAGTGGTTTAACGTCCACACAGGCCAGGAGCCCTAAGGTTAGGGTGAGAACCCAGAGGACTGTGCAGCACATGCAGATCCTATTCCCCTGTTTGGCCATCGCAATCTCCTCCCCTTCTCTCCTATATATGGATTCCCTTCCAGAAAGTTCTGTGTTTCTTGGTCCCCCATTGGCCCGTGTTAATTCCCCCCACCTACCTGTTTTCCTATAGGTTCAGCACCCTTTCCCCACCTATGTAACGTCCCCTTGCTGTTATTGGTTGTTGTGCCCTTTCCCCTCCCACTCTGTTGAGGTATAAAACCCCATGTCAGTGTATGCTCTTCAGTTTTCTTCATGCTCCTAGCTGGATTTCTTTTGGCCCCCTTAATAAACCTCCTCCTTCTTCACAAAGAATCCTCTCCGCCTCATTCCTGTCTCCTCTGCGCACCCTTGTCGTCGGTGGGCGGGGTGAACCAGGACTTCGCCTGCCCTCCTGCGCTGCGACCGCTTCCATCTGCCCCTCTGACGTGGGTGGGTGCCCGGTGCTTGGTGGTCTCTTGCTAGCCAGTAACAGCACCATGGCAACTCAGTGTTGAACTGTGTTGGTCGGTGAAGGAAGAAGGAGGACTGCAATTCAGACTCCCTCTTGAACAGGTCGATCTGTCTTTCCAAGCTGGAACGGTTTCAGGATGAGATTTGCAAACTCTGGAGACTCCTCAGCTTCAGGAGGATCCTGTCAACTCTTACTAGAAAGTAACAGTCGACTTTTGAAATGACTTCTATTTGTTTAAACAGTCTCTAGTTTGCTGAAACTGTTGAGGTAAATCCTTGTCCTTCTGGGGAAAAAATTGTGCAAATTCGCTGCTTTATTTACTTTCAAAGCATTTTGTAGATACTAAATCACTGTCAAAAACTGCTTTTAGAGAGTAGGTAAGTGATGCCACTTTGAAAAAT
>VZTH01013876.1:788951-945740 GCA_013397815.1 Aleadryas rufinucha
ACAGAGACTGAGCATTTTATCCTTGGAATGTGCTATTACAGAGAGGTTTCAAGAGCTAAAGGAACTTTGTGAGTCTCCAGCCCTAGCCATAAGTAATATGAACAAAGTGCTGTCAACTCACTAATGTGTGAGATATAGTAGGCTAAATTTTATGCGTTTGGGTTGACTGATTTAAACAGCAGTAGTTGGGAGAACAGTTTAATATCAGCTCTACTGTCTAGGATTTAGTTTGAATTCTGCAGGCTACCCTAGGTAGTCATTGTCTGAAGTACATAACTATGAAATGAACCTTTTGCACACTAAATTCTTGTCATGCTGGCTCATGTAGGAGTCATCGCTGCTGTCACAAAAAAACTGGGCGTAAGAAAGTGATGAATCAAGGAGGGGATTTTCCCTTCCCTCCCTAGAAGGCTGCTCTGGATTCTGTGGGAGCCTTCCTCTCTGCTTACAGCTCATAGCCACTCAGTGCTGCCAGGAAACCACAGAAAGGCAGCAGAGTCATGCAAAACTTTTTTATGCAATCATAGTGTCTATCCTTTAATGACCCAGTGAAGTAGAAATCGTTCCAAACCACCGGAACTGCTTTTGTATTGCACATCGGGAGGCTCCCAGCTTCTGATCCTCAGAGAATCCCCACATAAGCATAAGAGATACGTCCTATGTACGTGGCACAGACTTCTCGTAATTGTCCTTTGCAGATAAGTTCTTGGAGATAATGTTCTTTTTCTTGTCTCTTACACTTTCTCCCCCTAATTTAAACTGAAAAAGAGGCCAGAAATCAAGCTTTCTTCTGTCTGATTTTTAAAATATTTTTCCTTTATTTCATGTTTTTTCAAAGAATTTCAAACATCTCTTCTTAGAAAGTAACCTGGCATCCCCTTGTGTAAAATAAGTTCTCCTATAGCTACATTGCATGATAAAGGAAAATTAATATGGTAAATCTTGCTTTTATAAGAAAAGTACAGGAACTGTAACAGTAGAGTCACTTCCAAAGTGCTACACAGAAAGAAGTTGATTATACGGGCAGAGTTGCAAAACCGTTAATAATTTTCAGAAGACTGGAACATCAAGCTTTTTATGCACATTATCTGTTGAGCATCATGAAAAATGCCAGTCAGTGAAAGATCTACAGCTGATGGAATTGTAGCCTTGGAGTATGTGTGTTCCTGCTCAGCCAGCCAGTTTGCTGATAAAGGTGATGTGCTGTCACACGTCACGGTCCTTGGTAAATTTGTGCCCTGGTTGCCTGGCTCACAGTATTTTGTCTCCTAGACCAAGAAGGGATGAGTGTTGATTGGGTATCTCCCACCACCACAGGACAACAGAGGTCCCCATCCCACATTTTGTACAGGAACTACAGGAGTGAGGAATCAGCTTCAGAAATTGCAGTGACATGGTCGCCATTGTTTTTATGTTTCAGTCTTACATTGCATCCCAGCACAAAGTATTGGACTTCAGGTATAAATAACTGCCTTGACTCATGTTTCACACTGGCTGCAGGCAACACAGTGATGCATCTCAATTTCTACCTGACCTATGGATACGTAAATTGAACAAAGACTGACTCAGTCAATAAAGCACGTGTGGAATCTACAGCCCCACCATGGGCTCAAAAATACATTCAAGCCACTTGTGAGGGATATCTTTAGAGGAAGGAGGATTGAGATGGCTTTTGGCACAAACTCAAAACCTATCATTTCAACTAACATTTGGCTTACTTGATTTCATTGTATGGCTATATTAAGCTTCCCTTTAATGCTTTTTAGCTTCTTATTTGTACCTTGCAGGGCCTTTCATGGAAGATCATGTGTTCCTCACCTTTTGCAGCAGTATCATTTGGGGGTTGTACCAAGGCCAGGCCAACCTGGTTTCCAGCCAAGTCAACTTCTTGAGGCCTGAGCAAAAGTCTATTTTAATAAAATGACATAAATCATGTCAGTCATTCTCTTGCTTGCTTTGGGATTAATTTTCTTGCTCTTATGAAATGCACTTAGGCAGCTTCCATCAGCCTTGGTTGTTCCTTGCAGCAGAGAGGTTTGGCTGATGGGTTGCCTGCTGCCCCCAGCGCAGTTTCTATGCTGTTGGCTATTTCACTCTTAATTTCCTATTTGGTGACACATCAAATAGTCTCCATAAAGGGCAGAAGGAATGACAGAGAGTTGCTTTCTTCAACTAGAAAGCAATGTCCCATATGTGACCTCAGCAAAACCACTCCATGTGGCCCTTTACTAGTTATGCCTTAAAGAACTGGATTGTGTCCAGGCCCTGGTGTGGTGCTAATTACCACAGCTTTTGGCTAAGAATGAGCTATAAATCTTTAAACACCAACAAGTCTGATTAGGCTTGATTTTCTTTGGCACTGTTGTGGTACCTCCAAACAGAAAAATGTTTTTGCAGAACAGATTCAGTATAAGTGATACTTCCTTGCACGCAACACTTATCACACTCAGGTTTATTGATGCAGGAAGTTAGCTTCCCAGTCCTATTCTTTAAAAAATTGAGGTAAGGCCAGATCATCAAGCGATAGAAATCAGCATAACACTGTTGTCCTTAGTCCTGTTTTCAGTAGTTCAGGATATAGGTCTTGGATTTCAATCCTGTAGTCTAGTGGTAGAAAAGGTCTATCAGGTCATGTTGTCTATGTCCTTATCTGTGAAAAATTGTTCCCTTGTGTACAGAAATAGGAAGCAGCCCAACAATGTTTTTAAACATTTCATTTCCACAAATGGTGTCTTTAACACTTTCCTTTGGGAGTCTGCTCCATTCAGATGGGCATTTTCCTGGCTCTAAGCTCTACAGTTTTCATTTCATGTTCAGATCCACAATTTCTGTACCCACGTAATAATTTTCCCTTTGATTATTTGCATTCTTTAAATATCTGTAGACCATTGTCATGCTCAAGCTTTTTGATTTTCGACAACCTGCAAATACTTAACTCTTAGTTGTTAAAGAAAATAATTTGCTTTAAAACCGTAGAAGTTCTTAAATGTCTTTTTCTAAACTGCCTTCTGTTTGTCAGGAATCACCTGCTGTACAGCAATGAATGCAGCATCCAGGTACAGATCACCAGGATGGAGCAGAGACAGACTTTGTCTGGGATGAGGGGGAGACGTGATGCAGCTGCAGCCTCCATATACATGGAGATGCTTGACTGAGCAGTGGGTTGCCAAGTAAGTTTCTAAACGGTAGCACTCAAAGGTCCTCTTTGCCTTCCAGAACAGAGCAGGGGAAGCATATTTCAGCTCTTAAAGTATTCAGTTTAAAGCAAAACCCCAAATCCTACTCAAGATTGCAGCCCTGCAGAGGTCAGTTGAAATTCTCTTGCCAAGGGAAGTGACCAGGGCATTATCCTGTATCTGGGACTTTCAGTAATTTCTAAGTGTTTTCCAGTGAAGATGATTACTCAAGTGTAGTGAAAGTATGCCTAGCAACAAACAAGTTTATACCAATAGTTACATTTCACAGACTTTATGGTGTTAGTCTAGGGACTCAGGCACACCAGGAATACAAGCAGAAAACCAGTGTGGTCTATAATATTGTGCTGCTTTCTTGTAGAGTGATATTTGGAGCTGTTTCCTTTGGGACATACCACAAAAAGCAATCTACCTGCTATGCAGATTGATGGAAACTGCACACACTCTTTGACCATGCCCCTGAGAGTGGGAAGCACCTTCAGAAGAACATGCAAGGTAGTAGGGAACACTTACAACAAAAAATAGTGGTTAATATCCTTAAATCTGCATAGCATGAGGAGAGATGTCTGCAGAGCTGGGTGAAGCTTTAAATTACCTTGCTCAGAAAGCTCTGAATTACCTTCCTGTTGGAGGTGAGTAACCTTGTGATGCCACAGAATCACCAGTGTCAAAACTCACTAGTCCCCTTTTGACATACATGATTTTTTTCTTTAAGATATTCAATGCATTGTTTGCTCAGGCCCAAGAATTTGGACTGCACAGGAGTGTCTCCATTTGGCTTTGTATGCTGCTGTGAGAAACAGCCACCACCTCCATAATAAACCCCCTTTTTCTCTTCCTTTGCTTATGCTCTTTGCTGATTTCTAGAAACACTGTCTGCTGGACAGAGTCCTTCCTCAACTCAGCTGTAAAATTCACTCTTCTCTTTGCAATGGCACACATAAAAAATCAAAAGTCTGAAGAAAATCAAGATAATACAACAGAGTAGTTTCACACTTCCCAAGTGGTAGCTAGAGTCTGAACACAAAAGGCCAATGGGTTTTCAGCTACATTTTTAAATAGATGCTGAGACTCTCTAACAGAAAGGGCAATAGCTGAAGAATTTCTGTGAGGCAGGGTTAGCCACCAGCATCTCCACAAGAGGGTAAGGAATGTCCTCATGCCCTTTGGAGGTCTGCCTCACACATCACAGTGAAAATACTGAACCTGAAAGCTCCCTGTTACAGAATGATTGCAAAACTAACAATTCCATTAGAAGGTGGGACTGCCACAGCAAAGGCCAGTTTGGTACCAGTCTCCAGTTCTTACAGCACCACTTTATGAGGCACTCAGAAGGATCAAGGTGTTGCAGTATATCTCTTAGTTTAAGAATGAAACACAGAGACAGAAACATTCCCTTCACCACTACTGATGTGGCCACAGCCTGGGAAAATACTTTCATATTGAAAGAAAATGAATTACATGGTCAGTCCACAGGAATGTTCTGATAATAGTTTGCAGACAAAACCAGTGCCATTGAATATTCTATACCTGTCTTGCATATCTGTGATGTCTTAGATAATAAATCGTTTTGTCCTCATTTTGCATGAGGAAATAATATTAATTTATTCCAAATAAATTAGAGAAGTGGACCTGGGAAAGGATAGGTCATTTAAAAATTGAAAAAAAAAAAAGCCATAAAATTATAGGAAACAGCTTTCCATATTGTGTCTTTTATCAGTCATATTGGGTGAATTTGACATTATATGGTTTATCCCAAATGGTTATGATTATTTCTACATTGATTTGGCTGGAGGCAGTCTCAGAAAATACGAAATTACTTGTCAACTCATTACCAACCAGATGGTTGGGAAAGGTAATGAATGAGATGGGAAAAAAGTGGCCTGTTGCAGGATCCAAACCATAAGTATGGGACCTCTCAACAGACACCCTAATATGTAGTTGGAAAGAAGAGACGAAAGTATGATGGAGATAAAGAAAAAAATCTTTATTAATGTTGAAATGACTCCTGAATGTGTTATCCATCTCTTTCATTCTAAAAGAAAAGAAAATACTGCCACAAGGCTGTATTCTGGGCTGTAGCTAGATCTTTGTTTTATACTTATCCAAGCTTATATAAACAACATGTTCCCACATTTTTTATATACATGTCTCTTTTTGGATAAATTCACAGAGGCAATATTTTAAGTCATTATAACAATACTTTTTTTTTTCATTCTTTGTTTCCAGGGTACTCAGGCACAACACACAGCCTGAGCTGTTTGTTTTGGTTTAACTCAGCCTCTGCATTCACTTTGTTACTGTTAAAACACTGATAAAAAAGACAATAGATTTATTCAATGAGACCAGGTGGTGTTTCAGATCAGACACAATCCTGTGCCCCAGAAATGTCCTCATTCCACTGAAGCCTTGCTGTACAGACTTGTAATTCCCTAATTGGTGAAATGGACCACAGCCCTTGTGAGTCATGCAGGGCAATAACCTCTAAACACTGTATTTGAATCTGGGAGAAGCACTGCAGGGTTTTCCAGCTGCTGGAAAACTTGTAAAAGTGTGTAAGCTGACGGCAATAATGTGATGTTTTTGGTCACATGTATAAGCTGTACAGTCAGTTCCTAAGTGTTATGAGATTTAATGTCTTGTTAAAATGGAAGTGATGAGGCCCACTCCTTTGTTTTGATAGCGGGATTTGAGATCCACAGCATGGATCCTTGCAGTGCTGGGGCTCTTTGAAGAGCGGACACAGTCAAAAAATACCACAGGGCTGATGGATCCTTCAACCTCTTCCTATGTAGATATTGATTCTGTTCTCCAAGACTTCCTCCAGCCCTGGGAGTGGCAGAGTACTACTTTTATTCGATAATAGTGGTATAAGAACTTATCTAGATTCGGAAGTCCTTTCTACAATATTGACCCAAATATTCTGCATTGCTGCTACAATGTTCCGTTGCTTGGTCTTTGTCTCTAACAGTAACCAAGAGTCAAATCATTAGTCTGATATCTGTGTGCTTTCTGAACCACATCTGCTAAAAATCCCCAAATGATTAGGAGAAAAAAAAAATCAAAACACGAGGAAATGAGTATTTCTTATAATTCTTTGAATTGTCTGCAAATGTTAAGTTGTGGCTCTTCTGTAAAAGCATGTGAAACTGATTAGAGGAAAGGATTCTTCACACAAATGCCGAAGGACTATAAAGTCTAGTTTTGAGACTCCTGTATTGTGTCCATACTCAAAGGAAGTAGAAGTTTCTTGAAGTTGTGGTTTGCCATTTTTTATATTGCATCCCACTGCTTGATATCCCAGATAAGGAGTGGGCCCAACTGGAAGTAAAAATCAAAGCTATTCTAAACAGTTCTGACAATTTGTCCGGCATTCATCATTCATATCTACACAGAAATTTGAAACAAGCCTGAATATCCAAAGGTTTTGTGTTTAACAAAACTGTAGATTAAAGGCTGTAGCACTACCACAGGCTACAGCCTATTGCCTGTTTCCAGCAGGCAGCGTGCCATTATGTTTGAAAATGTTATGGAGACATATTACATTATCACAGTGATGTTGCAAGATTCTGTATTATTTTTCTGGCAGTAAGAGAGCTACTATGAGCTGTTAATGTAAAATCCAGCACTCTAAGCCATCCATGTGGCTGTGTACAAACCCTCTCCACTCTTGTAACCCTACCTCAGATTTAGCTAACATTGCAGTCTGGCATTCTGAGTGAGGCATACACACTGGGCCACTGTCAGGAGAACATCTCAGCAATTGTCTCAGCTTTTCTGTGCTCTAGGCATAAAGGTGGCTTGAAGGAACCACAAATCTGAGCAGAAAAACACTTTTGTATCTTACAAATGCATGGTCAATCTCAAGTGAGATTCTTCTGGAGTCCTGTCAGCTGGTCTGGTCCACAGAGAGAGAGTTGGTTTGCAATTCTTCATGGACAAGGGCAATGGCATACGATACTCTCATGGGTGAATTCCTGCTCTGTATTCCCACCACTCCCCTGACTCTTCACCTGAGCATTGCATTATTTCATGCCTTTAATAACTGTGGTTTCTCTAACAGCTGTGACATCAGGGAAGTGTTATCTGTGTCTTATGTATGGGGACTGGGACACTGCTTTGCACTACATCTGAGATGTGATGCCATCCACGTGTTGATCACAGGAATATTCTTTCAGATATTAAGAAGTATAAATGAGCAATGCCTACATCCACAAAGCTAATTAAACTGCTCAGCTTTTTTTTGATCAATGCTGATAATTTATTGTAGCAAACAGTATCATATCTCCTTCCACCATTTCTCTCAGCTGCTTATCTCATAAGAAAAATAATACCATGGCTATTTTGTGTTAACCATGGAACATTACTGGCGAGAAGCATGTTCAAATCATCAGTAATGTCAGTGGTGATTAAGTAGAGCACTACGCTATACCCTTTTAATGACAATTAGCTACCTCTTCCTAGATTAGTAAACTTTTCTTTAAAGAGATTATTTTTCTTTATGAGAAAACATTGCAAGATGCACCCTACCTTGTACATTACTTTCCCTTGAATCAAAGTTTTTTCAATACTGTTTCATTTGGACTGCAGATATAGGCATTGAATAATCACTCTGTCTCAGCTTATCATATGATATGGAGGAGAAAACAAAATGTGAAACTGAAAAATTACTGAAAAATTAAAGGTAAGCTCTCTTTAGAGAAACTCTTGTGACTTAAAAAGAAATAAAGAGAAAACATATATTTAGTAGCATATTCCTGCTCCTTTTTGCAATTCACTGAGAGCAGAGTAGATATGCATCATGCACCAAGAAAGCACTGCAAATAATAATAAAACCCCCATCATTTCCTTATGCTCGTAAATGTTCCCTCTGAAGTGTAATAATACATGTTGTTAATATATATTGTAATTCCTTGCCTGTAGTTTTTCTTAATGATGATCTTAATGAAAACTGAGTGGTTTATTTAGCAGACAAACATCAAATATTAGTTCAGGAGAATTCTCTAGGCCCTGTGTGCAGACCAGTGTGGAATTAATCTTTGTCTTCGAACAATATTTCAGTGTGTGTTTGGCTCAGCTAATCAGGTTTCTGTCTTTGTGTGCGCTAGGGTTACCGATTTCAATTTAGTGGGAAAATGCTTAAAAATAATCTTGCTCTGGTGTAGATAACTGAAATTAATAGAGAATTAGAGAAAATAAGTTGGCTTAGCTTATTTTTTGTCCCTGTTTTGTTTACTTCAGGAAACGGGACACATTTGGTAACTGTTTCAGTGCTTGGAGGGCTCTTTCATCTTGTGGTTCAGGTGAAGGCAGTGTTTTTTACCTCCATTTCTACAGCTAATGGGAAACAAATGAGGGTGCCCATTAGGCCCTGCAACTGGGGCTAGAAGCCCAAGAAAACTCTATAGGGGAAGGTAATCCCCTTCATCTTTGAGAAAAATGAGGACGAGGCCAATGCACCGGTGGTTAAAAGAAACAGGGAGTTTATTGAGTAATAAAAGAAATAAATTTTCAGAAATTAATAAAAAGGTTACCTAGGGGCACAGGGATTGAAGACCCTTGCAGCCGGTACGGCTGTAAACCCCTTCCCGACCAACCCTCGATGCTGGGCTTCTCAACTGGGGTTTCCCAGGAGAAAAGGATTTAAAAAGGTTAGGCCCAAATCCCCAGCACCAGGNGGCTTAATTAACAATCCATTCAACATTCAAACTTTAACTTGGTTACTTGTCACTTCATCACGGCGAAAGCCAAACCCTTCAATTTCATTTATCACAATCTTCATTCGTCCCCATGCACTTCAGCCTGTGCCAACTATTTTACCTTCCCTGGATCACAAGGCAAAGGTGTAAGTGACCTCCTACATGACCTGTTCTTCTTTAGATGGACAACCACTTCTTGCTGTGCACAAACACTACCAGGTTTCTACTTAAATTGAGCTTTGAGGCTTCCTATAAAGCTTTTTCCTGATGCCCAATACCTCTTTCTTGCAGTATAACTGAAGGAATAACTTGAAAACATGTAGATGGAAATTGCAGACTCCTGTCTCCACAAGATTCTGCATTTCTGTATATTATTTCCTTAATTTTTGTTATCCCTTTTCCATTTTTTTCCAAATCAGACTTCCCTGTATGACTCCTCCGAAGTCAGACCCCATTGTAGAAATTCACACAGCCTCACAGTGAGGAATGTTCCAGCAGTAGCACAGGGAGCCTTCTTCTATTTGTGACAGAAAAGAAGTCAGAACAAGGCAATAGGCCCCCTAGCAAGCTCCTTGGTAATGATAGATGAGCGTAGGAGAGATGTCAGAACATGCTGAGGCAGGAATATATACATATAAATATAAATATAATGTGTATCCAGTCTACAAGACACTCCAGGCAGCTTCCTGTTTCATCATAAAACTAATTTCATAACCATAACTGTTGGCAGTTGCAGTCTTCATAACTTAAAATTCATTGCTCTACTTAGACTCCAACACCTGTGACACCACCAAGCAAACCAGATTTCCAGGAATTTCCAGAGTTATCTGGAATTTTCTGGAGTTCTCTTGAGTTATGTGATGCTGATTGTCTTCCTGTTGAAAACAGTCTCCTGGATTGCAGCTTAAAGTCCGCTATCTGTGATCTAAATGTTTTCCTTCACCATGCCTTATCCAGATATGAGGGACTTGTCATTTGAGAGATTTGCTGATAGATGTACATTACAGGTCTAAGGCACTGCTTGCCTTAACATTTTTATTACAGAATGGGCTTATGAAATGGCTGGGATAAAATGGATATTTAACAACAGTCTTAGCTCCTAGCTGCAATTTTTGTGATTTCAGGACCTCACTCAAAATCTCTTAAGAAAACTCCAGCAAAAGAGTCAGAAATGCCAAGCAGTGGCAAGAGGGAGATGTAACATCAGAACTGTGGAGAAAGGGCCTGAGAACCCTTTAATAGGAATGCAGAGCTCCAATACCCTGTGCCACTTTGAATCATGTATAACTGTGCTCCCACTGGCCTCAGTTTGTGTTGCTGTTACAGTTTCCTTGAAGGGTATTGTTCAGATGAACCTTAGAGTCCAGCTCAAAATGTAACAAAAAGTAAAGGAGGCAGTGCCAGAAAGCAGCTGTGCACAACGTCTGTGTGTGAGAGAAGCAGGAGCTCGAAGAGATGATGCATTTCTGACCATTGAACCAGAACACTTCCATTACATTTCTCACCATTTCTCAGACTTTTGCACATTATCAGAAGCCCCAGCAAAAGCCGCCTGCCTAATTTTTAAATGTTTATTTCTTCCCTATTAAAGCTGGCCAAATGGCTTAGGAAAGGATTTGCAAATAGGTTGGAAATTTACCACTATTCACAGGTCTGTTTGATACTCAAACCATCTGTTTGATACTCAAACTATTGACACTGCGGAGGCATTCATAGGTATAAACTCATCTTGAATTTTACTGTGAGTGATTGTAATGGAAATTCATAGTGGAGAACTTCAAATTGAGGAGTAGAAACCATGATTCCCATGTGAAAAATTGCGCAGCATGCAAAAGGAGTATCCCATAAATGAAAGGAAAAGTTTTCAACTATTTGGTCAGTACTTTCAAGCCCCATATTGACTTCAAAAATAAGAATGAAATCAGAAAAATGAAATCACTTTCAAAAAAAGAAGTATTTCCAAAGTTTTATGGAATTTCCTCAGTATATTATAGGTCACACAATGATATTTTAGACCAACACTGCAAGTAAAAGGAATGAAACAAATACAAGTTGGTTTTCTTTTTTTTAAAGAGAAAGTCAATACATGAAGTTTCTATTTTATTCCACATGTAGGTCTTTAAATGACATTATTTTCAGAGATACAGAGCATTGCAAAACTCATGAGAGATCAATTCAGTTCAATTTGGTCAGAATGCAATCCCCACTGTCTTCTTCTCATTCATTCTCCAATTCTTAATTAATTGAGTTGGTGTTTTTATACCAGTATGAGATGCTAGAAATAATTTTAGATGGCAATATCTATGGAGTGAGTAGACTGGAATTGTAATAAAAATCTGGAGGAAAATAGGAGCTAAATACCTCCTTAAAAACACTTAAGAACAAGTTCTCCATCTTAAATTTTCATCTATCTGAGTTTACATGTACTGAATGTTGTGAATCACTTTAAAAACATTTTTCCCTTGGTTCTGGCCCCAAGGTTGAATGATTCTGCCTACAGTGATTTACATTTCACTGTCAAAGGCAGCAAAACTGAAGATAGCTGTTCCTTTCCTTGTTAACTCACATTTTACATATTTTAGTTTGTCTTTGAAGTAACTATTCTTGGAAACCATTCATTCTTCTGTCCTTTTGGATATCAGGGTTGTCAGAAGAACTGTAAAATAATTCACATAATGAACCCATTTAAAATAATCTCATGGTTATGAAGTGCTGCTGGAGGGGAAGCCTTCACTTTCTGACTCCTGGTCCATACTGTGGAGGTTTCCTCTCACTACCCCTTCTCTGTGCTCCTGCTCAGGGTCAGTTCATTGGAAATCTTTTGCTGGGGTCCATGCCTTACTCATCCACACAGCTCTGCAAGGCAAGCCTGGTGGCCCCTCTGCCTGCCTGCTGTGGAGAGCAGGTGTTGGCAGCTCAGCCCCTAAACCTCTGCAGAGACCTTGCTTTGTTTTCTGACTTTATGTGAGAAGAGTTTAGACTAACAAGCCACTTTGTAAGAGCCTGGCCAAATCCCTTTTCTAAAAGCCCACTACCGTTTGGTTCATAAACACTAATCTATCCCAGACCTGCTCTTACTCATTGTTATAAAAGAGAAATGGGGAATAAAACCAACCCTTTTCAGTCATTGCCCTCACTCTACGGTCCCACTCTGACATGTCCCACCTGTGTTATTTGTCAGCTTTGGACTGTTGGCAATGGAGATCTGAGGCACTGGCAACATCCTCATCACATGCTGGCTGCTGTTTGAATACTGCTTGCAATTGTCAGCCCAAAGCCTTTCTTCTGTGTCCTTTACTAATGTGAAGTGCCATAAAATTTCACATGGGAGCAAGTGGAAGTGTTTCTGAGCAGGACAGGATAAACAGTGCCATTGCTGCAGAAAGAGAAACGCAAACCTCCTTCTTGAACCTGTCCAGCCACAGCCAACAGTGACAGGCTATCGACTGTAACTGCAATTTCATGCGTTTGTAAGACTGGGTCAATAGTTAAGGCTCCAGCCTACAGACTAATGCAAACACAGAGCCCAGCTGCCAGACCCTTCTAATGATCTCACTAAGAGACTGAAGGTTGATCTGGTGGTGGGATCATATAGTCACCTTTCATATGGAGGTCGTGCCCCAGGATGGATGAAATCCAAGTGCTGTCAGGAGCTTCAATTAGATAAATCACAGCAGTTGCTTCCCCGTGGTGTCACAGCTCGTGTGCCTGTTCCTTTGCAGTAGCTTTTTGAAAGGGTTAAATGAACCCTATTATTTGCAGCAAAGTAGCTGAACTATACCTACTCTCTGGGATATGTGAGAAAAACCTGTGTTCCCTATAGAGCATAAGGAACCACTTTTCCCTTCTCCTTGAGCTGTGTGTATCCAGGGCACGAGAAGAGCTGTCTAAGGGCTTCGGTCTGGGGCCCTTTTGCTCTCTGCTGGCAGCCTGCAGGAACAGCAGCATCTCTGCATTCAGCACACACGAAAAAGGACCTTCCCACTGATGTGAAACAGTGACAGTTTATATTCCTGACCGAGCTGCGGAACATGCTAACACATTTTATGTATTCTTTGTCTCTGTGTATGAACTCATGCTGGTAGGTTACATTTAGAGGAAAAATAAGTTAACAACTGTGGTGAAAAAGGACCATCCTTGAGTGGCTGTGTACATGTATGTCTGCCTTGTAATTTAATGTAAAATTTAAGTTAATGAATTGTGAGGCAGGTAAATACTTTGGAAAATGCTGCCTGCTGAAACAGTCAGTTGGGAATGATCTTGAAATCAGGTGGATCTCTTAACATGTGACAACCCAAATACAAAAATTAAAAAAGAAAAATTCCCTTTAATCATGAAAGTAAAAGCCTAAATTTTGTGTCGACAGATGAACAGGACCAGATGAAGCAATTACCTTTCCCACAGCTGTAGTTGAACACCTGGTAATGGGGTGTGTGAACACAGCCACAACCTCCACCCCATAGTTCAGCTGCAGCTTCTGTGTAGGGCTGTAACTCCCAAACACCAGTCAAGCACAAGGGGTGATTGAGTTTCACCTGGAAAGAAAACTGCAAGCAGAGGCATTTAGTCATAAAGGAAATGAGTCATTGGGGTAAGAAAAAAAATAGATGGGTCTTAGCAAGGGGTATAGCCACATAAAAAACATTGTGCATTTGCTTGGCACAAAACCCCTAACCATACTACACCTTCAAACAAGAAGGGTAAAGAGGTATTTCACTGAATTCACCTGGAGGCTGTGCTCTATCTTCAGCAGCTCCACTGAGTACCACACACTGACTCCTGGTCAGATGATGCATCCAACATTGTGTGGCTTCTTGGTCACCTCCACCCTATGTCAGCCCATGCTGGCTGCCAGGAGATAATGGTTCTGTGGTATTTGAAGTGGTTTTTATTACCTAAAGTGAAACATTGCTGGACATCAAAGAGGATGGTGGGACAAAATCAGTTTCCCATGGATTCCTAATTTTGAATTCTGGAAGACAACATCAGACAGGACATCTAGAGCACATGGTATTGACTATTACCCACCTGTAAGGCAGGCACCCCTAGTGTATATCAGGGGCAGAGACAGGTGATGAAATCCATTCTCCTCTCCCTTCCATATGAAAATCTGTGTATCAAAAGAATTTTCTTCAGCAGAAAGTCATACACTTGTGCCTCTCTTCCTGGTGACAAAACATTTCAGTAAACAGACATGAAATCAGCTACACCACAGTAGGACAAGGAAATGAGGAAGGAGAAAAGGGCTGGAGTGGGAAAGATTGCTTTTCCCCCAGTAAGCAAGAAAAGACTCAGTAGAGAAGTTTGATTGGTCTCACCCTCCCCTACTTTTCAACATGCTGAGTTGCAATGCAAAACATAGGCACTAGGTAAGCAAATCCAATGCTCAGTGGTAGTTTTCTAGTGGTATTTTAGAGGGTCTTGTACATCTTACCCAGCCTCTGGCTGCTAGTCCCAAAGTTCCTGGAGATGCTGTGTCAGAGTGGGCAGCTTCCAAGCAAGTGTTCTGGGTACCCTCGCAGTCATAGTCAGGCTCGTACCTGGACATCTGGCTTTCGACTTAGGCGTGAACCATAGTTTTTGTGTCCAGAATCAAACATCCTGAGGTAGTTGGTATGATGCTGAAGATCTTGCTTAGGCCAAAGATATTGCAGGTTTTGTGGGCAAAATCTGATTCAGTGAGAACCCCTAAGGACTGGGAACCTGAACTGCTCTGGTCACAGCCTTGCTCTTATCATGGCCCTACCTGCGCTGATGTACAAGTCCCAGCCTCCTGGCTGTGCTGCCCTGGAAATCCCTTCCTGCTGGGATTAGTGAGGTAGAAAGGGTGGCCAGCTGAGATCTTGCAGGAGAGGACCAAACAAAATGGCAGATGCTTTTGGGTGGAATAGATGCTGAAGGTGGGTGTTTTCTATGTGCAGAGACCTCAGCGCACTATTACCCGTCATGTCTTCACCTGTGGTCATGTTTTTCACATTTGTGACTTGTTTGAACATCTGAACATCATTGTTCAGCAAACTTTATACCTCAAAACTGAGGGATTTTTTTTCCCCTGTGGTTCCTAACATCCTCCTTTCATTTAATTTCACTGCTTCCCTGCAGTGATTAAAATATGTTTCAAGGAAAACTGTAGTAAAGAGTAAAGTTTTCCATTTATAGCACTTGATTAACAAGGAAACAGGCAACTTTCTCCTTCAAACACAGAGGCATGGGCTTGTTCTTGAAAAGCAGACAGGATTTTTTGCAGTCCTGCCTGGCACACTGTCAAAGGGTTGCACTTTCTGACAGTGAGTGGACACCGTGCTCGGAGTACTAGCAACAGTGACTGTGCATCGCATCGTGAGCATACACCAGGGAAAGCCCTGAAAATACAGCAAATGTCCCCATTATGGCTGTAACAGAACTCCACGTAGCTAAACCTGAGAGCAAATAAAATAGACATCAACATCCAGAATAAGCTGAAAACCACACACTGAACATGCTAATTGATACAAGTTTTTGACAATGCTTCTATATTTCTAGTACGTGGGAATTATCTTCTTCAGGGCATTGTGTTGGTCAGAGATTGGGAAACATCAGAAAACATAGCCATTGCTGGAGCACATGCAGAAAGCTGGCACCATCAGTACTGTCAGATAAATTCTTTAGGGCAAATTAGGGTAATATTCCCCTTTCTAGTGAGTAGGTGAATTTGACAGTGGCTCTCCAGCTATTTGCTATGGGTGCCTTTCCCTGTCTTTAAGATGGCAAACTAAGTTGTCTGTGCCTATATCTTCTTTCACTGCCATTGGAGTTAAATCCTTAGCTACAGTGTGAAGTATCATAACCTACTTTATTTTCCTCTGCTTCTTAGCCCAAGACATCCCTGGGGTACCATTAAGGTGTCAGCTCCAACTGAAGGAGTCACTGGCATCCTTCATTGAATAAAAGCACTGAAATAGCAATAGGAATGGAGAAAATTGAAATGGACACAGTTTCACAGTAGTATTTTTTGGGGGACCTGAATTTCATGTTATTCTGCTATAGACTAGAATAACAGGCCCTTTGATAAGGAGAATAGGGGAGCTCTGACTTCAGCATGGGATTGAACCTCTCACTCACACAAGGAATTGCTGCAATTTCCTACAGCTGAAGTATTTACCAGTAGCAAACTCATTACAGCACGTTGTTTTAAAAGAGTTGTTTCACTGGAAAATTCAGCCTTAAGCTGTCAAATGGGTCTCACTTGAAAAGAAAGAAGAGAAGCAAAAAGGAAAGGACCAAGCAATAACAAACCCCTTTGTGTCAGAACTGCTGAACTTTTGCATTTGACACTTCATTTCAGTAAAACTGACCCAGTTTGATACTTCATTTAGGCAACATTAAACCAATCTTTAAAAACCCCCACAAAAACAAACAAACAAAAAACCTCAACCAAAATTAAGCACAAGAGTTAAACAATCTGACAATGAGAGAAAAGTTTTCATTCCAGATTGCAAGAAACATTAAAGCTTGAGCCAAAACATATTTTTTCACTTTGTTCATTTCCTTTAAAATCTTGGACAAATTTTGTTTTGGTTTGTCCAAAACCAAATTTCTTTCTTCTCTAAAAAACCCATTACTTACTTACCTAACTAATCATATTAGTTTCCTTTTAACAGAAGGGCCAAATCTTATATTTTTGGGTCAGTTCCCAAATGATAGTAAGTGATGGCAAATGGAGAAGGAGAGGGTCCTGCAGGACATTTTGAACCAATCCATCTATGTTTGTAATATAATCCAAGGTGCTATTAGACCACCCACAGGCAGATAAAAAAAGCAATATTTTAGGGGAGCTATTTAACAGGACTTTTATATTGAATAATATGGTTACATCGCACATGTTTCTTCTATTATACTAGTTTTAAATTTCTATTTCCTTCTGTTACTAAGTATTATAGTGTTGGTTCTCTCAATAACAATAATAACTGTCCCTACAGAAAAGATGACTCTGTGCTATTTGGGGGAAGATATACTTTCAGCCACCTAGAAATGGTTGTTCATATCTAAAGCTGAAAGTTCATCTCCCTGCCAGTCTGCAACTCAGTCAGTAACAAATGGCAGAGTTTCTGCAGTTGACCCTTTGAATTCCTACTGAAAAATGTGCAATGGAGAGAAAGACAATGATTTAATTGGTGGTCCAGGGGTCTGTCAGTTTCTATCCAAGCTGGAATGATACTGGATACCATCAGAATCATCCTGGAAATTGATGGAAATTTGGATACAGATTGAACAAAAAGCTGTTTTCAGGGCACCAAACAGGTGTAAAATTTGTTTGAAAGTTTGGGGTGTTTCCTATCTTACTGGACTCTGTTAACTCCTTGCCACTGCCAAGCAAGTAGAAATCTGACAAATCCTTACACTGTGGCTGACTTACAGGACACGGAAGGGACTGTATCAGGGCAGCTTAGTGATACTTAATTAAAAGAAGATGTGGCAGCATTTTAACCTGCATAATTAATTATGCATCTTATCTCTCCTCTTCAGGAAAGTATTTAATTTTCACAAGCAGTATTTTCTGAACAAAATTGTCCTAAGCCTTTTTTAATATCCGTGAAGCAGGGTTGAAACCTCTGTTTATCTAAGCTGTGTATCATGTAGGGGCATCTTTTTAACCTGCCTATTATTATACTAACACCATAAGCATCTTGGATACCTCACAACTTTTTTACTTTTGTTTTGTACAAAACAAAACAAAGGAAGAAATCAGCGAATTCCACAAAATACTTGGAAGCAAGTGTGTGATAGACATAGCTGGGGCCCCTCTGAGGTCGTCTTGGGGGCTTTTTGTATTCATAATCACTTCCTACTGTGCCTGCGGCCACTCTGTCAGCCAGCGGTGGGCAGCTGGTGGGTGAACAGGCCATGACTCCACTTCCTCTGGCAGCCCCTTGGGATGGTGGGGTGTTCCCGGGATGCTCCACGGCAGCAGGCGGAGGGTGGGAGCGCTGCCCTGCACAAACCACTGCCGGCGTCTGCCTGATTCGCTCGGTGTCTCCGTCACCAGCAGGCTTTCGTCACTCCTGGTTTTTTCAGCCTCCTGCAACCAATTTGTGGAGGATGCTAAGGGTAACGGGAGATGGAGAGGTTTTCCGCTTCGAAACAGAGTGGTCGATGGTGCTCTCTAGCTCACAATCCATCTCCTTGGTCTCCTGGAGTAGGAAGAGAAGTGGATTTCTGCTGATACAAGATCTGCCCAGTGAAGTGGTTTACACTTATCACATTTACAGAGTGAGTGGCATTTCAATACCAGTCAGTCTTCCACACAAGTATCTCAGTGAGCTCAGACACACAGGCACACTGCAAAAAATACCAGAAACAATTTTCAGTGGGGGACTTATCTGAGACCTGTGCAGATGATAACCAGCAGCTCTTTCCTACTGGTATCTGGCCTATCTGATTTTAAAATATCTCATCAAAATGACACTTCTTTGACTTTGTATTGTTGGGCTGCTGGGTCAAGCAAAACTAGTGTTCTTACCATTAACTGGGCACCACTCTTCTGTAGTTTTGTAGCTTTTCCCATATGTTATATATCACTTGTGTGTGGAAGTATTTACAATATCTTGGTCCATAACTTATAGAAATGCATTTGTTTGCAGCAAACATCAGCCATGTTTCCATGAAAAACAATGAGTTTTCCAGCTATTGGCCAGTTCCTTCCAGAAGACCTTGTTTTCTGAGGAGAAAAAAGAGGGGGAATTCATTGAAATTTTTTATTCCTTTAGTGAAGGTCATTATTTCTGGTTTAATCACATCAGATTCCCTTTGTGTCCAATGGAGATCATTAATACAATAACCATAAGTTGTGCTCAGTAGATTCATCTGGTCCTGAAATGACCATCAGCCTTTGCAAACTACTTCAGGCTGGATTGATGGGCCACAGCCAATAATATCACGTTCAACAAGGCCAAGTGTCAGGTCCTGCACTTGAGTCGCAACAATCCCCTTCAGTGCTACTGGCTGGGGGGAAAGTTGCCCACTGTAAAAGGAGCTGGGGGTCCCTTTCCTGTTCAGGCAACACTAGTTGAACATGAGCCAGTGTGTGCCCAGGTGGCTGAGAAGGCCAATGGCATCCTGGCCTGTATCAGAAACAGCGTGGCCAGCAGGACCAGTGCAGTGACCATCCCCCTGTACTCAGCACTGGTGAGGCCACACCTGGAGTGCTGCATCCAGTTCTGGGCCCCTCAGCTTGAAGAAAGACATTGAGGGGCTGGAGTGTATCCAGAGAAGAGCAACGTAGCTGGTGAAGGGACTGGAGCACAAGTCAGATGAGGAGCAGCTGAGGGAGCTGGGGGGGTTTAGCCTGGAGAAAAGGAGGCTCAGGGGTGACCTTATTGCTCTTTACAACTCTCTGACAGGAGGCTGTAGCCAGGTGGGGATCAGTTCTCTCAGGCTACCAGTGATGGGACAAGAGGAAATGGCCTCAGGTTGTGCCACAGGAGGTTCAGTTTGGACATCAGGAAGAATTTCTTCACTGAAAGGATTATCAAACACTGGAATAGACTGTCCAGGGAGGTGATGGAGTCACCATCTCTGGAGGTGTTCAAGAAATGACTGGATGTGGCACTTAGTGCTCTGATCTAGCTGACAAGTTGGTGATTGATCAAATGCTGGCCTCAGTCTTGGAGGCCTTTTCCAGCCTAAATACTTCCATGCTTCTGTGACTCTGTGATCTTACTGGGTGGACCTACATTGTCTGGAAAGTGAGTCATGACAACTAGTTCGCGAGTAGACACCCAAAATTGAGCAACATGGTTCCCATTTCTAATTCCTGCCCAGAAGCTTCCTTACCATTGAGATCAGCATAATTAAAAATTATGTACTTGTTCTGTGCATGTCTAAGGAGCTGGACCTTTATTTTTGACTTCAGGTGCAGGATCAGCTCCACCATGAGACTGAATCACACATGTGCATAGAGGTCATACATCTGTGTATAAGCAGGTAAAGTTCTTACTAGACAATGACTGCTTTTTGTTTCTGAGAAAACCAGCATGAATGGGTCAATGTTGAGATTTTTAGATCATGTAACTGTATCAGCTTTGTCTTATGTGCTACAGATTTTGGCTAAAAAATGAGAAGAATGGCTTTATTCTGCTAGTTTCTCAAGCACTTGTTACTAAGGTGTCAAAATCATTGAACCTCGTCATAGAGAAGGGAATCAGTTTGCACTCCATATTATCAGTACAAAAATGCTAGGTGAGTGCCTGTTTTCTTATTCCTGCATACTCAGAAGGAGCTCTATTGATTTTGATTAGAATATCCAAATGAAGAAAATAATAAGGAAAGCAGGGAAAAACATGAAATAAAACTGCAGCTGGTACCAATTTCAGAAGCAGGGAAAATGTACATCTGAACTTTGGGGAGCAATTAATCTTGAAACAAAACCTGCCCCTGAACTTTTCTGACCTCCCTCTAAATATCTTGCAATCCTTATAGAAATGCTTTATTTACCTACTGAACAAGCTGCAATACGTATTTTGTTTTTACCCGTGCTGGGTACGTTGTGTCCTGCCTTCCAGCTTGGGGATGATCTAGAGATGTCAAATGTTCCTTTGAGGCTCAGTAACTTGGGATAATGCTTCAAATTGGACAACTTTGACTTCTTCCTGAACCTTTCAATTTACCTCACAAATGTCAGGGTGTATTTTGTTCCCTTGTTTTGAGAGCATTAGAGTAGGTGCAAACTAGGGTATTTCTTTGGCATCTGTTTATTGCTCCTTCTTATTTCTATACCCATTTTTTTTCTCCTGACCTTTGTGATATGCAAATATCACACATGCACCAGAGAAAATAAGCACGGCAAGACTGGGATATAGTGGAGTCCTTGTGGATGCTCCTATTCAGAGATTCAGCAGTTTTCACATCTCCTGGGTGTGCAGCACTTTGATTTTAGTGGCAGCCTTGCTTTCAGGTCCTGACTCTCCCGTTGCTGGGAAGCTAACTCTCTCCATATGTTCAGTCACTTCCTGAGATGGAGCTAGTCAGTGCTTGATCATGGATGAGAGTCTGGCATCCAGCTCAATGAAGCTCTTTGTTTAAACCCCATTTATTGATAGAGAACACCAAGCACCCCTTCCTCCTTATCAATGGAGTGATTTAAATACTCCAAATATTTAGCATGAGGTATTGCCTTCCCCTACCCCCTTTGGCATTAAATGGCTGTTAAAGGACCAAATGGAAAAGAAACAGCAAGCTATTGGTCTCAGTAGTGTTAAGGCAAGATATGGTCCCCCACACAGGAAATGTCACATTTAATACAAAACAAGTTTCAGACTCATAGAGTTGCCAAATTATTTGAAGTGATTTGTGTTTCATATATTCAACTACTACCCTAAATCAGTGCCAGACAGATAAAGGAGGCATAATTCTGAATGCAGATAGATGAGCTGTAAACAGACACCAAGGCTGGAAGGATTGTTACAGCTGAGTCGCGATGACTTAGACTATGTTTCCCACAGGTTACCATATTCCATATTGAAGAAGAAATAAAAATAGTAACCTTGCTTATTCCTCTTGGACGGAGTTAAGGAGTAGGGAGAGACATCTCTTGATCCACCCTACTGTAATGTCTGACACTGTATGGGCTAGAAATAATTTGTATCCCACCCACAAGACTAATAAAAAAAAGAAGGAAATCTGACTCAGAGACATGTCACTGTGTCAACAAACTTCAGTAATGCATCTCATGTATGTCCTGTCTGTGTCTTGAGTCGCAACCCAATCCAAAGACACTTATTGTAGATCCTCAAGGTGATTTTTGAAGGTTTGGGGAAATTACAAAAATTGCTGTAAGCCAGTAAAGGTTAAAAATTTATAATCACAGAGTTATAGAAGAGCAAAATTGTTCAAATAATAAAAGCAAAAAGAGGGAGTTCACTCCAAAAGTGAATATTTAAAATATTCCTAGAGTAATTTTTTTTCCCTACTCTTTCTTTCTGGTTAACTATTCTCTCTTTCTGAGGTACAGGGAAGGTATTAAGGGACTTCTGGTTAACACAGGAATAAAATAGCTTTCTTTCATGACTATGGCAAATATGGAGGAGTTTTGTAGTCTGAAAGGCTGTCAGTAGCTAGAATCACAAAGTCACAGAATGGATGAGGTTGGAAGGGACCTCTGAAAATCTTCTGGTCCAGCACCCCTGCTCCAGAAGATCCACCTAGAACCAGTTATCCAGCTTCAGGTCCATACAGCTTCTAGTATCTCCAAGGATGGAAACTCCACAACTTCTCTGGGCAGCATGCTCCAGTGCACCATCACCCTCACAATGAAGGGCTTATATTTGGATTTGAGAAGAAGTACACTTAAAGGAGAGAAAAAGAGTTAGAAGTACAATTATCCAGGAAATGCACACACCCCACACCCCCCCCCCAATTAAAAAAATTATCTCACATCTCTAAAGCACATGCTGCAATGCAAGAAAATTATTGTGACCAGTGGATTCATATTTCAATGGTTATGCAAGTCACACTTTAACAATTTGTACCAGTTTTCCTGCCAGTCCTGTGAAAACTCAAATTAACAAACAAACAAACATTTTCAAGCTCCCTCAAGAATCTCAATCTAATATTTTAAGAAAGACTTTTTGTCAGACTTTGACATTTTGAATGGAGACCTGGTACGGCATGATTTTTATCATTAAGGTACAAGGCAGGAAAGACAATCATTCAGAAACTGTGTGAACTGAAGCTTGCAGAAGCTGATAACAAGACCTTTTCACCAAGCCAGCTAGCTAGTGCCAAATCTCACTGGGTCCTATTCAGGCAATCACAGTTGGAGTTGCTTCCCCACATTTGTAGTTTGCAAAATGTGTCTCAGTACTGGCAAATCCATTCTTGCATATGGGAGGATAAAATATTTATCTTAGAGTTAACTACTATAATTGTTCTGGATGGAAATCATAGGACTCCTGTGAAGACCCAAATGTATCTTTCCAAATTATTGTGGATAAGGTGAGCTGTCAGGATTTCAAACAGCTGCTTGGGAATTTGCTCAGAGCCTCTCCAGTGCTGAGGCAATGCAGCACAAGTCCTGTCAGCTGCAGGAGTTACAGCAGCAAAGGTCTGGCCTCACGTCTCCATTTCAGAAGAAGAGAGAACCCTCAGCAGCAGAGCACAGAGGAAGCAAGAAGAGCATGGGTCCAGTTTTCCTTGAGAGCTGTGCAGCAGATCTATCACGAAGGAAGTGAAATGCCGCAGCGTCCAGCATGAAGGAGATGGACAGTGCATCAACCTTTAATTTATGCTTAGTCCATGTCGAGATGAAGATCCTTTCAGTCATGTCTCTGACCCCACTTTGCAGGTTTGCACCTTCTGAGTGCTGAGATTTCAGCCTGTGGGAAGCTTCCAGGAAAAGGACATATCACTCATTTTTCTGGCATACTCTTAAGGCAAACTCACCCAATATTACACCAGTGATGATATGCCTTCAAAAAATGGCCACAGCTACCCTGTGATTGATATGACAGGAGGGAAACAGGGTAATCAACAGTGTGGGGATTATGAGGGCTTTTCACTGACAAACAGATGTTGTGGGTGATGTTAAAGAAAATTAATTATTTAGGATTAGGAAACTGGGAAAACACGAACAGACCCTGTATCAAATTCAGCTTTCAGAAAGTGGCTTTTGTGGTTATATGTAGTTTTTCCATTTGTCTTTTTGACCAGAAGCTGCTTGGACTCTAAACTTTTTAGTCTCTGTGCTCATACAGTGCTAGTCACTCTGTCTACATCAGGTGTACTTTGCCTCTGGGGTCCATCTGTGTGGGGTGATGACACGCTGTCTCTCCTCATAGCTTGGGTTTTGGTAGCTATGGTAACTTGGGCAGGAGGCAGCTGCAGTAAGTTCTCATGTCAGTAGAAGAGCAGGGAGGCCCATCTGTGTAGGATGCACACCCAAATGCATCTGGTACTCTTTTTGACACTCACTCCAAACTGGGACCTTTAGGCAATACTGAAGCATAAACATAAAACATGAACTGAGCACTGATGTGATGCACTATGCTGCACCCTGGCTATAACTACCCTGATTCGTTAGTTATTTCTGAGTTTTTCCTGGAGTTTGTTCTTTCAGACTGAAGCTTCAAGCTTGTAAACCCCCGTCAGCTTCACTTTACACTCCTGAGCCTGCGCACGGCTCTCAGCAGACCATCTTCCCTGGACAATGCCACAGCTGTCCACAGGATCATGGCCAAAGTAGGAATGCAAGAGGATCTTCTGAACCCAACACCTTGTGTATGGATGAAAAAGCAATTTGACTAATCCCTCGCTGGCACTTTGCCTTTTCCTTGAACTAGTCCTGTGCAAAAACCTTCCTCTTCTGCCCGGAAAAATGCTTCATTAAAGGTGTCAAGTCCAAATGAAGAAAAAGTGCATTCTGAAATCGAAGGTCTTAAGGATGAATTTTGTGAACATTTCCTTCTGCTTTTTTGCTTGAAAAGTCTAAACAGTGAACCACTGAGAAACCTAGTTCAAGGGAAAGAAAAGCTCCTTCCTTCCTTCTTCTTCCTTTGTTTCTTTGTTTTCCTCCCCCCTCCCCCTTTCTCACCCTTTTCCCCAAATTTGGGCTTTCTAAACAGAATCTGAAAACTTAAGTCTTCCAAAAGGGGAGAACTAAGAAAGGCAGCCTGTCATGCTTCTCTGATAGCTGGAATGTCTTGGTTTACATCTGTTTCCTGTACAAGGAAGCCCAAGGAGCAATGAACTCACCAGGAATAGAAATGTGTGTGCTTTCTTTTTATCTTTAAACAGAAACAGCGTGGTTATGCCTGCAGTCTGAGTCCACATAACCAGTAATTTCTCATTAAAAATGCAATTGGAAAATAGTTAAAATGTCCTTGTGAGCATGATTACGTCTGTGTTAAAAAGGCAGAGTTTAAATTACATTGCTACTGAACCAAGATATGGGTGGGAGGTTTTTTGGAGTTCCCAGAAACGAAATGTCATAAGGCATGTCTGCTGGCTAGTTCATCCGTGGGACCACATGGCTCTCATGAACTCACATGAATCAGAGTCTACATATGTTGCTGAGGGTGACAAGGCATCTGAGATTACCAAAGCAACTGAGGAAGTTGCAAATTTCTTAGAATAAAGTATTTTTCCCCCACTCTAAAGCAAATAATTAATCCATTTGAGAATTGTTATGGCTGAGTAGAGAAATAGCTTTTAGGATGTTCACCTTGCTGAAGAAAATGCTCCTTTCATATAAGTAAAAAGATAATAGGAACAGCAAGACCTCCTGATTAGCATGATCTCTGACCAGCACTAGGAAAATCAGTGATGTGCTTTATTAGTGGAACAAGAATGGTTTTGTTTTCTCTTTGTTCTGAGCTCTGGATAGACAAATGAATGAAATGGCTACAATCTGTAAAGGGTCTTTTGCTCTGTAGTTTTTATTCTGTCTTGTCACCATGGAACCGACATTCACATTTGTCAGTGCAGCACTGAGCCCTACCATCAAAACATCTTTTATTTTTGACATCTGGTAAGACTCTTTATAAGCTAAAGGAGAAACTTTCCTCTTTTGTCCATTTGCAATGTGTATAGAGACAGCAATCACAATGAACATTCTGGCATTTTTTGCCTATATTATCCCTGGGGAATTAATCTGGTTATGTGCTGTTTTTATTCTGACACATGAGACAAAAATAAACCACTATAAAATGGACACCTTAGTTTTAACAGAAAAGGAGAGTGGTCAAGATGTTCATATGCAGCTACTGATTTCCAGTACTCTGAACTGAAATACCTTGTAAATGCCCAGTTTGCAGAACGCCTGTGCTCTACCCACTCCCACCTTGGGCTGTTTCAATGAGTTACAGGCATCTCTTCAAACTACATTTGAAAATCTCGTCAGAACAGGTTTCGGAGTCTGAAGGTATCCAATGAAGAGCAGCAGAAAGCATCTCTGTGTAACCACGTTAACTTCATCTGCCAACATATGTAAAAGCAACTACGTTGAAGTTACCCACACTCTGCTGTGTTACTTCTCAACCTCAGCTTGGTGTAGCAGAGGGCAGGTACTAGACATTTCTGAGCACGCTGACATTGTGTATCAAACCCAAGGTAGAAAGGGAAACCTTTTCTTCTCCCTTTGCTCAAAGTGCAACAGATGGAGGAGGAATTGTCCTTATCCTGTCTCCTAGGGGTGATCACAACCTTTTCATTTTTTTGAGAGATTTGCTTTTCTCTTCTCGCCAAGACAAGAACTCTAGAATGACTCAGAATACAGCTACAAACAGTCATTAAATTTTGATAGAAATGTCTTCTAATATTTGTAATTATTTGGGATTTATTTTAACAGTATGAACATTGTTTATTCAGCACTATCAAATGTATAGAATTAAGGCACTTTGGGCTTCAGAGAAGAGAAATTTATCTCTGACTTAAGTGGTTAAAACCATTCTGCTGTCTCTCTGCTGACTTGTTTCAGCAGCAAATATAGCATACACAATGTATGAAATGCAGCAGCTGAACTTCAAATCCAGTCCAGGCTTCTCCTGTGTTCATCAGTCTCCAGGGTTCACTTTGATGTCCTGTCATTAGAATGCTGGAGCGATAGCTCAAGTGCCATTACCTTCAGCTCACCTTTGTTCTGCAGGATAACTTGTATTCTCAGTTAAATCCCTTCCTGTACCAATCTTTATGATAATATATGCAGGACTGCAATGTCATCTGGTTAAGTAGATGCACTGCCTTTTGGGATCACACATATCCTGTTACAAGGGTCACTTGTTCCTCAAATGTTTCTGTCTGAACAGAGAGCTTCACAGCTTCCATGTATACAAAATATTGGACAGCTTTTCCCTGCCCCAAAATTGCTACATGGGAAATTTCTATGAACAAAGGGCTGGAAGACATGGGTTGTTTAAGGCCATGTGCAAGTTAGATTGGACACTTTGCATGCTTTTGTCTTAGGTCCTGAGACTGCTTAACCTGCTTAGAGAGTTCGCATTGCTTAGTTTTTTCCCAGAAGTAAAATACATCCACTGAATGTTGGCGTTGTCTTTCATTTTCAATGAAGACCAAAAGCAGTTGGCAAAGAGATTCCTCAACTGGCAGGAGGATGCCAGCAGCAAGAGTGGAAAGACAAGGCTGGGAATAAGAAGACCACTAGCACACACATGCTAGGAACAGCACCCTGGTAGGTAGACAAAGCAGCTCTCTGTTTCAGGCCCATGACTGAGGAATTTCACTGCAATAATCTGTGTGTTCACAAACGCCCTCACAGTCTCATCAGTCTGTTTGCAAGCTGGAATTGTCAGGTAGCTTTCTGCAGGAGGAGGCACCAAAAGTACAAATCATGCATGGTATTTCCTCTTAAGCACAGGAGAGGAAATAATCACAAGTGTAGGCAGCCAACATTTTTGAAGGGATGACTAGAGGGAGTACATACATTTCAAAGTAAATAGTGAAGCTACAATAAGTGAGATTGTTGCACATATAAAGGGAAAATTTTAAGAAAAACAAGAAAAAGGAGAGAGAGCAAACCAGAAGTACATTTGAAGATATACAATCAAGACAACCAAACTGGAGGTTTTTAATATGAAACACATTTCCTGTCAGGAAACAAGTCTGTTCCTCAAAAATACCAAGCATGCTGCTCACAAGGAGAAATGAGAAGATGAATCTGGTGGATAGAAGTAGAGATTCTAAGATGACAACAAAGCATGTTAGTAAGACTGTGAATGGGTTATGGATTACCAAAATCAAAAAGGTATAAAAGGAAAAAATTAGTCAAGTTGGTATGTGAAACTTTGTGTTTTCAGGTATTGAAAAGTATTATGATATCAAACATGCTCCATTTTCAGGGTTTACCTCTGATCAGACATCTTTATATGAATGTTTGGCTTTTAAAAAAATGGATGAAAATACAAAATGGTCTTATGTGCCACCTGCTGAGAACTATATTGAACCTGAAAATGGCTGGCCACAATAGCCAGGTAAAGAAGGTCATCTTTCAAGTGATTTGCTTAACCATATGTCCTTCAGCACACTGATTTAATGTATTAATCTCTGTATCTTTGTAAGTACATATAGCGCCACTGAAGTAAATAGCCTTTGTAAAACTAGATGAAAAAATCTAAAGCAGCTACAAATACTGTCTGGATTCCAGACTTCATTTTTTGCTTTTCCCAATATCTGAAATGCTGCCTCAGAAACCAAATAATTAATGGATATAAGCAAATTTTGGCAGCAACCCTTAATTAATAACTCAAATTCCAAGAAACTTCTCTTCTTGTAATAGTAAGAAAAAATTGTAATTAGTGAGTGTAATACAATAAACTCTTATGCTGCACCCATAATCACAACACCTGAAATTTTTCTTCAGTAATTTAAGTTAGTACAGGCTAATAGCATATCTGTTTAGGTTTTTCTTTAAGACAACGAATACTGAAGAAACATACAGAAGTGCAAATTTTACCCATTTGATGAAAGAACAATTGCTGCTGAACAGTGATTTGGAAGTCATAAAAATGCAATATTCAGAATCTCTGCATCCATTAGCTTGACAGATGTTCTTAAAAACATTCCCCGGGTTCTCAAATTGGTATAATTACACTGTCAGTGCTGCATGTCCCTGACAAACATTCAGAAACTCTTATGACTTTTCTGATTACCCTTATGCTTTCTTAATCCAATAGTCATATGTTTATTGCTTGTTCAATTTTAGCCAATATGTGTAATTCTCACTGCAGCTCAGCCTGGGTGTAGCTTGAGATGCAAACTTGCTTTGGTACCCATTACTCGTCTGTTTGTGCTCTTGTGACTCTCTCTCCTGGCAAAAACCCAAAGCGATCCTGAGAGTTACACCCTGGGCAAGATGGTAGGTCATGTTCTTGGGTCCTAATGAAGACATTCCTTAAACAGAGAAGTGCTGTGTGAAGGTGTCTGGGCTGAAGTGTACCTGTATCTGATGGAGACAGCATGCACTGAGTGTCCCTTCAGCCTGTCATTCACGCATTTCTCACCTATTGTGCTTTTGGCAGCTACCTAGAAGTGTAAGATGGACTAACTGGTGGCTTTGTGCAGCGTCCTCTGTAAGGAGAGCACCAGCTCTGCCAGCTGTGATACAGGCAGGATGCCAGATAGATTTTGCATTTGCCCATGGCGGAAAGCAATCCCTCCTTGGTGGCAGGGCACCTAAAGCCTTCATCCAGGCAAGCTGCAGGTAGGAAAGAGGAGAAAAAGCCTTTAAGGCTTTTTGCTTTAGGAGCTTTATTGAGCTGGCACAGTCTGGACTAGTCACAGTCCTAAAAAGTAGTTATGTCATAACAATGCCTGGATGTGCTGCGTCTGTGTGTGCATGTGTGAGTCCACCCTTGTGAATGAGAGAGAAAGACACAACTACCATAACAATCATAACCTAAGAAGCCTCAGGATTGGCAAAAAAGGAACTTATTTGACAATGAATCCATTTTTGTTAAATATTGTGGCTCATCTCCGAGGTTCTTTTGGGAATATACAGAAGATTTCTGTGCAGACCTGAGGGAAAATCATCTTACTGATCTGTTAGCACCTCTGCTGTTAATATAAATATTGGCAAGAGTTATATAAATACTGGTGGATTCTGGAAGGGCTGTGTGCAATTTAACAGCAAAAAGCTCCTTTTTAAATACAGGAAAATAAAATGCTTAATGTGTCCCAGGATGTGCTGTGTGTATGTGAGTGATTACATACAAATGCCATATAATGAGCAACCTGAGAAGATGCTAGTTGCAAATTAATTATTCCTCATTAAAGCCACAGTAGTGTACTTGCTCTGGTTGGGATTAAAGTTCCTGCTCTCACATTATTCACCTGCTGCTGTGGAAACAAACACATTCAACATAAGAAACAGTAAGTCTATTTTCCCTAATGTTACTGTTTTCTTGGGTAAATTAGGGCCAGATCCTCCATTTATTTCTCTCATGGCAGCTCTCTGAGCTCAGTGGAGTGGATTGTGGGTCACTTCATGGCAGACCAGCAGCCAGGAGGATGACACACATCACCTTCTTCACTGCGCATATTTTCTGTTTTTTAACAAATCTACTAAAGTTTGCCAAGAGCATGTAGAGCCTATCCCAGGCCTCCCCACTGCTGTTATCCCTCTGTCTGTGTTTATAATTTACACTCATTGAGATTTCTCATCTTAATTTAGAACTGTCTGTGGTTTTTAAGCAGTTCCTTAATAAAGGGAAGCTGTTCATACTGTGAACTTAGGGAGGTGAATATGCCCGATCTTCTGTGGTTCCCAAAGCTGGGGATTTGGGGTGACAGGCAAGAGCCCTTTTCAGAAACTATGGGTGCAGGTGAGCCTTTGTTCTCACCAAGTCCTGTGGCCAGTATGTGGGGCACAGGGAGCCCTGACCCTGCCACCTCACTTCCGAGGGAGCAACCTCATGGCAGCTGCCTGGACTGGACAGATATTGGCCTTGCCTTTTTTTTTTTTTTTTTTTTTTTTTTTTTTTTTTTTTAGTGATAGGCTGCCCAGACTGGCAAAACACACTTTCCATCTACCATGTCCAGTGCATTGTCTTCCATGGTTCATGTCCTGGGATTGCTTTTGTTGGGCCACATGGAGGAAAGGAATGAGCTGAAATTCTCCTGGTGGTGCACCTGGTTACTGCATGATGCAGTGGGAAAATCAGAATCAAGAGGTCTAACCCTGGTAGTCAATTTCACAGACACACAAACTAAAGAGAGGGTCTGAGTGTTTGCTGGCTATCACCCTCTTCACTCTGTCTCGAAATCTTCCACTTGAATCACCCCTGATTTTGCAGTGGACGTTTGCATTGTGTGTGGTTGATCTAATGTTCTCTCAGGCTCTGTTTTACAATGGGCGGGACTGTAGAGGAAGGGGCAAAGTCTGTGTTATTTTCCTATTTGGTTCCTCTTCTGGTAAAATATTACAGGACCTTACCTTACTGTTCCTGTTATGCTTTCTATTTTGTTAGAATGTCCTTTGGCATTTTGTGCCAAAAAATATCACTACTAGTCTCCTTCCATTTCCTCTCCCACACTCCTCCAGGGTCAAACCCCTTGATTTAATTGGGGCTTCCCACCCTCCTCATTGCCCAACAAAGTAAAGAGTGGAGAAAAGGACTATTGTTGTTTAACAACTTTGAACAAGAGAAATAAATCACAGCTACTTTTAACATAGGCAATTAGAGCAATATTTTCACTGAAAAGAATAATCTGAAAACACAGACGTATCACCAGAAGGCTTGGAAATGCACAGAAATTAAATGTCAGTATACTTTCTGCAACTGTGTAAGCTGCAAGAGAGCTTTTGCAAAACCTTTTGTTGATGTAACTGTGCCAGGATTGCTTTCCTGGGCCTACAGACAGTCTAAAAGGTTAATTTGGGAATAATTTAGCTTCATTAGACATCAATTTTAACAGCAGATCATCATCTAAAATTATGGGACTTAATATGGAATGGTGAAATACCAGCCTAGTTAAACCAGAGGGTTAGTGGAGGGTGCATGTGTGGAAACTATGTCAAGCTGAAATCCAATTTACTGGTTAATCTTGAATGAATAGCTTTAATATAATAATAGTTCTTATCTCAAGGATGGAGAAATGAAGTATTTCTTTGGTTCGTGGTGGGAACTGGTAGCTATTATAGAAAAGGAAATACAGAAACAAGAAGAGATGGGTGGGAAGAAAGAGAGAAGAGAACAGGGATGGAGGACATGAGGGAGAAAGCACAAAGACCTGGAAGGGGAGCACATTTTACTCAGCAACACTGACCGTAAGAAGGCATAAAGCAGATAAACAATTTACTACTTAAAAGTCATATTCTACCCTTGAAGTATGTGCAGACCTCCCCATGAGGTCAGTGGGTGTGCCAGTCTGGGTTGTCAAAAAATATGTTGTCTGAAATTTATATCCTGGCCTTATGGGAGTAGCTGGATGTGGAATTTGGCGTTGGCTGTGGAACAAGGTTGATATTACTGTACAGAGCAACTGACGCTGGTGGACGCACGTCTGAGGTGTGATTGTGCAAGGACACACTTTTCACCCTCATTCCATTGGGAAGCTGATCAAGCTGCTTAGCATGAATAGGTTGAGGTTGTCCATTAATTCATGGCCATGGGCTGTTTCTGTGATTTCCTATGTACTCATTCTCACACTCTCCTGAAGGTGGTAATTCCTTCTTGAAGTGAGGAAGGAATTTACCTACTTCATCAGGTGCAATCACTTGAATGTCCTGGGAGACTAATGGGGATTCTTTCTGGTGATGCAGAGTTCACAAGGGAGAAAGGAATGGATCCATGGCAGAGGACTGCCCCCCTCTCTGGTGTGGTTATGTTTACATGGACTTCAGTAGGAGCAAAATTCACTTCTGTCCAATGGTTTGAGACCGTGTTAGTTCAATCAGTAATAAAATAATTCTAGTAATTAAATACCCAACAGAGTTAATGCTTAGGTTATTACATAGCTCTCAGCACTGGTTTTGATCCTATTGGCAGCAATGTGTTCCAAGTGGGATAACTTGTACACAACAGGAAAACCAGGGAGGCAGCCATCCATTGAGCAGTATCCTTCAGAGTAAAGGGGTATTTCCAGGCTTGGTGCTGGCAACAGCTGGAATTGTCAGAAGCTGAATGGAATAGGACAAGTCCAATTTTTGTGTGCCTGGAATCTAGGCTAACACAAACCACTTTCAGACAGGTTTACAGGAGTTGAACTTAATAGCAATATAAAGTTCCTGAAAGCCTGGCTAGTCCACAGTTCTCTCTGGGAATGATCAAGACCAGTTATATCTGACAAGTTATCAACAATCCCCTGTTTTAGATGAAGTATTATCTAAAATCTACAAAATTTCCTCCTAATCCTGAAGAGAGATTAGATAAAATCTTGAGGCACAGAGTTTCTGTCCTTCCCAAAATATTCCTGGCATTAACTTTCAACATCTGCATATTCATGTCTTCTTCCAAATATGTTGCCAAATCTAATCCTGCTTTGAATCTTTCCTTAGTCTTACTTTTCTTGATGTTGTGTCAAGACACATATCACTATAGGTGCCAAAACGTGAAGAAATATTTTCTTGCTTCCATTTTAGACCTGCTATCTTTGAATTTCTTTTACTGTCTCCTCCTTCTTATGCTACAAGACAGAAGAATCAACAAAGCAAACAGAAAAGCCCCCTGACCTGCCCCACTTTGGGTAAATGAGGAGTAGGAGAAGAAAGTCACCATCTTCTAAACTGTTATAGCAAACAAACATGAGAATGGTCACTAACAAGCTGTGCTTGGAGAAAGACACCTGCTAGGTAAAAGCTCAAAGAAAATCTGGCATGAAGGCAACAACTGCAAGTCAAGCCTTTACAGGTCTAAGCATCCCACAACTCCCTTTTCTGCAGTACAGAGGCTGTCTTGCAAGCATCAAGCTTCTCTTCACAGAAGATGATAGCTGTCCTCATCTGGTGTATACATTAAATATGTTTTAGATTTTGTCTGGGCTGGAATTTTTTCACTCCCTTCATTCTGAATTTACGTCCCAGTGGGGCATTTAAACTGGAGGTGACAGTGTGTCTGTCTGTACCCCAGGCCTGTCAATCCAGTTGCTGACAAGGAGAAAAAGTGAATTAGAGAGTCATGCTGCTTCAGTTCAGCTTCTTTCTCAAAAATAGATATCAATGTGAAGTAGCCATGAAAGGACTTTTTGTGTGTGGCTTTAGCCTGTCATAGCAGGGGTTGCTGTACTGAACTGAGGAAATGTGAGATGAAGTGGGAATACAGGCATAGATGAAAAAACTGACAAAATGTCAGGAATCCTTTTTTTGTAAATCTAAATGTAGCACTGAAACCAGAGCTGAAATGTATTAAATAACTGTCAAGTGGAGAATTACAGGGAGCTGCCTTCCAATCTGTGTAGAAGATGCCTTTCAAAATACTAAGTAGCATCATTTTCCTCTGATGTTTCACTCAGCAGTTTGCAGTAATGCCAAATTGGGATTAGATGCACAGCCTGGGCAGAATGACAGTCCTGCTACAGGCTTTGGTGAACAACAGTGATTAACACCCAGTAGAAACCTGCCCCCTGCACAGAAGAGCTGTGGAGGTGTAGAAATGTTCAATAACTCCTCTGTTATTGCCTTGTGCTGGGACCTTGTGAAAGGGAAAATCCTGATCAAAGCTGTCGAGATCTCAGCACACAGGGAGACCATCTTTGACATTTCAGGTGAGATCACAAAGAAAGAAGGAACTATGCACAAAAGGAGCTGACTGAGTAATGGAAAATACTGGGAGCCCAGGCCAGTTAGATACTTTGTCAATGACCTCATGGATTGCCATCACCAACTGGTCTGTTTTATCCTTCCTTCTCCCCCGCCACCAACAGCGAGAGCTCCCCACCATGAGTTCTACAGACAAGATTGGAGGTTGAAGTCTGCAGCTCTGCTGTGCCTGGGTCACAGGTTTTGGTGTGTTGTGCTCAGAGACAGTCACACCTGTGTCGTCATGGTGGCCACAGAAGGAACTGACATGTAGAAAAGAAAGATGTGAGGAAACTTTGATACCGTATACAGATTCTTACAGAAATCTGTAGAAAAAAAGTAGAGAACAGCAGAGCAATCAAGGACAGTGTTTGAGCTTTCTGCTTCACCTTTCCTGATCAATGGCTGAAATGAAGGTGTGTTTCTTGAACTGTACTCTTTCCTTGGGCAGTCACCCCGCCTGTGAGGCCACTGCTCTCCGAGGCATGCCTGTGAAACTGTCCATCTGACTTCACACTGCATGAAAGCACTTCATAAATAATTAATTTATGCCTCCAAACAAGTTTTAATGACACTATCATATACTCTCCCCACCCACTGACACTAAGAGAGCTCCTCCATTCAGCAGGGGAACACCACTGGTGCTTGGTTTTTCTGAGCTTTGTTTGATCAATAAAGTACAGGTCAGCAAAGGCCACAGCCTAAAAACTGTGCCAGATCTTACTCACACTGTTGTCTTGTGCTGACCTGAGGTGGGATCATTGCAAAAACCTCTCTCATTCATTTTGACAAGTCAATCTCTCAAATGCCCAAGCTCATTAAGCTTATTACTATACCTGATGAAGGAGATAGAAAAACTTTCTGCTACACTGATTAATCCCCCAAATAAATGTGAGCCAGGCTTCAACTTTGGCTCTCTCAAAGAGTGTGACACTGAATTGCAGTTCTCTGCCTCATCACAAGAAGCTCAGATGTTGAGCTGGTAGAGTCTCACTGCAGGGATTGCATTCAGATGTGGCACTCATAAACCAGACATGCGGCATCATTCACCCCAAGGCATTTGCTTCAGAACGCCTGTCCTTGTTTCTAGACCACTCTAAGGCTGTGGGATGACTTCTGAAACAAATTGAGGGCAGATTAGTGAATGCTAACTGTGCTTGCATAAAGGCACTGGTTCCAGCCACCATCCCCATGGACCAAGCCTAGGAAGGATGCTGAAAAGCTCCAAGCTGGCTGTGGGACACATCCTGTCTTCTGGGCATTGCATAATTATGCTATCCTTTACTTATTTTTGTTTCATCTTGTTTTGTCTTAAATACAAAAACTAAGAAAAGGAGTGGGAGGTAAAGACAGAGACTGAAACAATCTTGCAAACACTATGATTTCACCTTTTATGGTAGGTATTGTTGTTGTGTTTAGCCTACATTATGGCTTTGCCTACCATTTGATCTCAGACTCAATACTTGAACAGATTTGCTATAACAAAATATTGCTTTTAAATGATGTTTGCTTTAAGTAAGTCTGAGTGTGATTATTGTGACTGGAGAAAATAACAGACTGTTTGTTTTGTTTTAACTGAATTCATAACATATGTTTGTAATAAATGGACTTGGGCAGTTGTCCTGGTGATACCTGGGCCAAAATTTGAAATTAGTGCAGCCTTGATGAAATTTCATCACTGCAAAGTCCAACCAAAAAAAAAAAAAATCATGTGTGAAAGTTAACAGCTAAGTAGAGTGAGGGACCTTCGGGCAGGATTTATGGCTGCACAGAATACTGGGGCACAGGGAGCAGTGGAAATGTGTGCTCAGAGGGAAGAAAGAGTTTCTGAGGCCCCCAGCAAGTGTGTTCCCTGTTGCTGCTTGTGGGGCTGCAGACCGGGCTCAGCCGTCAGCCACCTGTATTTCTGCTCAGGAGCAGCAGTTCCTGCCCAGACCACCTACTTTGAGACCAAAGCCAGCTAAGGCAACATTTAACTGCTCTGCCTCAAGACACTGATGCGAACTGCCTGTTACCCAGGGAGCCTGAGCTGAAGGACATCTTTGGCTGGCTGTGCCTCCAGCTTTGTCTGAAAAGTTCACAGAGTACCTCTAAATGCAGTGTGCTGTTGATGGGCTGAGCTGGTGGACTGAATTTCACTGGGGAAATTTCATCTCTCAACTCCCACCACCTCTTCATTTGATGACAGGAAGTCTTGGATGGACAGCAACAGCCCTGACCTCTGACTACAGAAACTGGTCTTTTGTAATGGATTTCATAAAACCAAAGACAAGTTTGCTTATTACAGTTGCTTTACAGTGCTCTGCTTCTGCCTCTTTCATCTTGAAAAACAAGAGAAAATGTCACCCTGTGCCCTTCATATTTGCAGGGTATAGAGAGTCCCTAAGTTCTGTGGGCTTCCCGAGTTCACCTCCCCTGCTCTGCAGCCATCATAGCTCAGATGTCTCCATTTCTTTATTGTGATTTCCTAAGTAAATTGGACTAAGCTTTGGACTTAATCCCAGCACAGTAAGCACTGACTGAAGCAGTGAACAAAGCCTTGAGGGAAAACCCCACAAGAACATTTTAGAATCAAAGCTTCTAAAAGCAACTAAAATTATAAAACAATAAAGTCTACAACATAAGGGCCCCACCCTCCAGCTTATCTTTTTTGAACTTGTGCTTGCAAAGAGCATCCTTGGATTTACTTCTTTGTTTCTTGCTTCATGAGAAACGACTTTTAGTACTTTAACTCTCTTCTTTATTTCAGGCATATGGATGGACAAAACAACCCCACTGTTTCAGCCTGTGGTCAGGAAACATGCAGATGTTCTGACATGACTCTCTGATTCAATGTCAAGAAGTTTTTCATCTTGATACGCTATATTACTTCCCAGATTGTTTTTCCAACTAAGCAAGTGAAAACATTTGTACAGAGAATAATTCTTTATTACACAGAAACAGATTCTTTCTGTCAGTTCAGCTCCAATTGTTGGTGTTGTTACACAAAACAAGCCAGATATGGTCTTGGGGATGGGAAGCAGGGGGTCAAGGGAGGTGAGGGGTAAGTTAATGTGACCAATCACATCCCCACTTGCACACAGAGCAGCTCTGTGAACACCTCATTTTGTCTATGGGAGGTTGTCACAGCTTGGGTCAATGGCCATGGCCCTGCTAAACCCCTCCATACCTGCCACACTGACAGGAGAAAGACAAAACCTCTCAGGAAGCTTATCTGTGGGGTTGGACACGTTGTCTGCCAGCGGTTGAAACTGCAGACAGGGATGATGGGTTTTCCCTTGGCTGAGGACTGTGTTGCACTCCCTTCTGGGTGGCACATCAGACACTGTTCCTTCTGTGTGACAAGGACATCCCAAGCCTTTCATTTACATTCCTACTGACTACTGTGCAAAGAATTTATGCAACTGTTCATATAGACCAATATTACACCTTAGGTAGACCTTTCCAGCTCCAGTCTAAAGTAATTTTATACATATATACATTTCAATACTGCTTCCCATCTTTACAGTTTTGCTTAGAAATGGAATTATTTTTAATGTATTTTAACTCTCTTCCACTTATGAGTCCCATACAAAGATGTTTTGATGCAACATCAGACAATTATTATGTTGCAATGGGAAAAGCTGTACTTTCCCATACATCATAACCCAAATGGGGTCAAGTTATGCTTCTAATACATATGTGCTACAGCATGCATTATTAATGGGAGGATATCTTCAGCAGAAATCACAGAAGTTCTTAGTAAAGACAGTATCTGCACACACCAGAGACTGCAAAGAGTGCAGCAAAAGGGTTGCATATCTTCAGGCTGCTGCCTCTACTGAGTAGCAGTTTCTGGGGGAAGGATGCTATAATGTCATTCTATACTCAGCCAGGAACAGCACTTTGTGAGGTGCTTTTCTTAGGATACCCTGTAAGGAAGGCAACACAGACTCTGTGGTGGGTGTGCAAAGGATATATCCTTCATAATTACCACACAAGCACATTAAAGCCAGGTACTATATCTTAAGGCAGACTCTTTTGATGACTTCCAGTTACATTTCCAGTTGACATTACTTTTGAATCATGATTGTAACTAAATCCTTTAAAGGCTTATGGAAAAGGTATGCCTGTTCTGCAGTATCTGAGGGCCCTGAAGCTGCACAGTATACTGAGAGACTATGGAGTATTTGATTATGATATATATGATTATACAAGTAATTAAATTTAAAATTTTAATAAACTTGTTAATAAAGACATAAAACATACAGCTTCATACTTTGCTTTGATTTGTTGCAAGTTTTCACTAAATCCACAATATCCTGGTACATGAATATACTGTGTTTAAAGCTACTCTGGTTTAACTGCGAAAATGCAAAGTAGTGCTGAGAGAGCTGTGAAGCTCATTTCTGGAGCTTATTATGATCTGTTTCAAAGCTGAAGGGGGGTCAGAAAGGGGGATAGCTATGAGAGACAAACTCCTCAAAGACAGTCCAGAGGGGTCTCCTAGTCCTTTGTCTCCTGGAGGAGCCAGAGAGGTATTCTGGATCCAAGAAACAGCCCACCATCACTTCTTCTTGCCTTATTCCTTTAGACTTCAGGCTTTAATTCCCAGAGGGTACTCACTGAAACATAGGCTCAGGTCTTTATTTTAAACTTATTTAGGTTTTTATAATATGATGAAAAATAGATTTCACCTTAAGGCCTTCCCTTGTGAGCTTCCTTGTCTATTTAGAGGAAAGACAGGTTTCAAACACTGAATATTTTCTCTCTCTCCTTCTCCAGGGAAAAAAGTCAAAGATCCACAATCAATACAGCAAATGGAACATTCCTGTGATGCCAACAGTGAAAAAAATGTGCTCCAAAACAAAAGCTCAGTGATGCTGGAGCCCATACAACTTTTCTTTATAATGACATCCTTCATATGATGGGCTTCATAGAGGTTAATTTTCAGAGGTCTGCTGTGACTGCACATTTTTGGAAAGACATGCAGAAAATTTTATTCTCCTTTCAAATAAGAACTATAATATACTCATACTGGTGCTGTTAAAAGCACAGATCATAAAACACGAATGCTACAAGGTGGCCTCCCTGGCTCTGCTATTCTACAGCTTACTCGGTTCATTTTTAAACATTTACATTTGTTCCTCAGACATTAACATACCTTTTGCTCTGCCATGCACTGAGAATAAATTTGTGTTCCTAGGACAAGCCAATGAAGTAAAACTTCATAAAACTACTCAGACTCACAGCTGTAACTTGAAGCAATTTTGACCTTTCACGGGAGGAGAGAAAACAGAGAGGAAGAAGGGATGTGTATATTCATTATAGGCCTTAAAGTTTACAGCAACACAGGTTCCCAAGAGCCTTCTCAATAATGGTTTTAGTCAAATATTTATATTTCTATAACTTTATATGTTTAATGATTTTCCCCATTAAGGTTTTTGTGGTTTACCAAGGAAAATCCAAATATTCTTGATGATGATTGGTGAGTTAAAATCTCTTGTAGCAAGACAGTGTATAAAAACCTCTCCAAATAACTGCCTTTTTCACACATCTGGAAAGACTCCATTTTTTTATCTGCTAGAGCCTTACAAGGGCAGCTTATTACATAAATAAACAGAAGAATACATGCAGCCACAGAATGACTGAATTGACTATAATCTTACAAAAACAAACCCTGTCTCAATACTCCTTTGTTTGTTGCTTTTTGGCACTATTATTGACTCTCTTGTGTGTATTGTATAATCATTACTGCCCCCACTTTCTCCCTGATGTGAAACATGTCCAGGTGGTCAGCAACAGCAAGGCCAAGGCTTGCTTAGCACTGCAACCTTCTGGTGCTGAGTGCATCCTGGGAATGGGATCTCTGATTCTCACTCGCTTTCCAGGGGGGTAAGAGCACTATCACTGTTCAAGAACTCATAGACGACATATATAACAAATCTGAACTGCTGAGGCACAAGTTACTTCTTCTGAGAGACTCTACAAAGAAGGTAAGGGACCTGAAACATAGAATCATAGAATCATTTTGGTTTGAAAGGACTTCTAAGACGATTGAGTCCAGCCATGGCCATGAACATCCCAAAAAGTACTTTGTACTGGAACACTAATTCTGTCAGATGGAAGGAGAAAGTTCATGAACTATCATAGGGGAGAAAATATTCTCAGAAATCAGAGGGAATTCACTCTTGTGTGAATTAAAACCATTTTCTAGTCTCTTGCAGATCCATCTATGAATGCCCCTTGCCACTGAGAGAAGATGCTGTCACATTATTCCCATCCAACAGGCACCCTGAGGGTGTTATCTCCTTCTCAGTCCTTTGATGGGAAGGGAACTGTGCTTCTGCAGCACACCAAGCCCAACTATGAATGTCTGTTTCATACATTCGTTGGTGAAACATGACCCTGCTGGGCCAGGACTGCATTACAAAATCTGGCACCTGCTAGCACTGAAAAGACTGGAGCACTCTGAAAGCATGGGATATACCTCCATATGTGGAAGGTACGTGGCATTATAACTATAGCAGCAGAGACACTTTAGTTTCTGTGTATATTTGTAATTTCAACAATTTTATTTAGTAGAGCAAAACAGAAAATAAAAGTTATTAAATATATTTTCTTATTGCTATCTATCTTAATCTGGTCCTAGAAGCAATAAAAAGGCACACAAAAAACTGAGTAGTCTAATCAGATGACATTTACCGAAAACACATTTTCATTTCCATCTTTTAAGATAACTTTTATTTTTTGAGTCATGATTTCTGTGATACAGCTCTATCTATTCACCCTGTTGCAACAAATACCAGCTACACAGATAAAGGCTTATCTCCTGAATTTCTTGAAGCTTGGGAAAGCAAGGAAGTTATTTGCCATTAATGCCTTTGGCACAGAGTTCATCATTCAGGAACATTTCTGTGATGCTGCCACTTAAAGGGAATGTAAGGTAGGAAGTGTGTGCCTGAAGTTCAGTCTTGTCTACAAGTGCTCATGTGTTGGCTGAAGGAATTAAGTTCCAATATGTAAGTAAAGTTCAGCCCCAACCCTGGAAACCCAAAACTGAAAGTAATTTTTCAGCTTGGCATCATCTTATCTGTGGGCTCTGTGCTCCCACAGGCACAGCAGTTTGGAAATGAGAAACCTCAGGCTGCAATTGCTCAAAGCTTAGGGCTCCACATGTGGGGTGATGTGGTTCTCGCTCTGCTTCTGCCATGGCTCTGACAAAGGAGGGAGGCTGAGGCAGGATGCTGTATGTGGGACATCACACATTCAGCTGCCTGCACAGCTCCATGGCTGCTCTGCTACCCTGGGACTCAGCAGCTCAGAGAGGCCAGTGCAGGGCAGGGATGCTCAACATGTGTAACACAGCGAGAAAAGAGAAGAGAAGCCGTGCTGCTTCACGGGAGATCTGAGCTACCCCCACAATCAGCTAGAAATGTAGGAAACAGATGGAAGGGTTACAAAACCAGAAGTGCTGGGACACAGACACAAGATTGTGAAGCAGGAGGACCTAGACCTGTACAACTGCAAATGTCATCTTTCATAGCCAGCCACCAACTTGTGTCCAGCCAGAAATAAACCCACAGACTTCAGGGACAGGAACAGGGGCAGAGTGCCTGGCAGTGCTCCTGAACACCAGCTGGGGAGCACAGGGGCATAAAACACCCAGAAGAGTAACACATTGTTTTGCTTGTCATTAGAAAGTAAAGCCAGTTCCAAAATGGCAAACACACACATATATTGAACTCAGCTTTCCACATTTATGGAGCTGCATACTGAAAAGGATTCATTTAGGGGAGAAGACAGTGAGCTATTTTGCTAGAATCCTTCAGATGCCATGGCTTAAATGCGTTCACCACGTTAACCCAGCTCTGCTTCTCCGAGCCGTGTGCTGCAAACAGTCCCTTCACACACACCCCCTGTGTGTGAAATGAGAGTGCCACACTCTCATTTCACGTTTGGTGTTCTATGTTATGTCCTCCACATATTGCTGTAGGCTGGGGCAAAGCATGGTTGGGGTTGGGGATGGAAAGCAGGAATGGGAGAAGGACAGAAAAGAAGGAAATTGCAGATATCAGCAACTACCAACAACCTTCCTCTGGAGCAGAGCAACTACCTTCCTCTGGAGGTCTGACATTTGTAGTAGAAATAAGTCAGTGCCCTGACAGTGAACACAGTATAGTAGAGACATACTCAAGCTAACTTTAAAGGTGCTGTCAGCATCCTCAAACCCATGGAAAGTGGAGCTGGTTACAAAATCACCAGAGCTGCGTAGTGAATGCTCAGCTCTGAACCACTATGGAGAGACAGCTGTCAACATCTGGATCTGCCAGTCTAATGTTAGAATGGCCACATCACTCTGCAACATAACCAAATGGAGCATGTGGACACATCTACAATGAAAGATGCATCTTTGCTGCATCTTCTTTTGAATCTTAACCTGTTACCTGTTACCTGTCTCATATTTGTACATTCTCTTTGGGGCAGTAAGTCCAAAGCATACAACAAAAGAGATGCAGTTTGGGTTTTTTTATTATTATTATTTTGTTGGGTTTTTTCCTTCTCTTAATGTCAAGTCATTCCTTCAAAAAGGTAAAAAAAAAATCTCTAAAGTAAAAATTGCCATGTCTTTGCAGAAAATTTAACAAAGTGTTGTACTCAAGTTTATGTAAAATGTGATACTGGTTCCAGTCCTAGGGCATCCATACAAACATCTTTTGTAATTTTGCTGATCTAATACCATTTAGTTTTGCCTTGGAAAAAAAGCCGGTCATGAAAATCAAAAGTAACAAAAGCAGAACAGTGACAGGACATAATTTCCATTCCACAAGTAATATTGATATCTGATATCACTTTGCCTGAAATCAGAAGACAATTAATTTTCAACTGAAGTTGGAATATTTTAAAAAAATCAACTATGCACTTTAGGTCACTGAAAGAGCTTGAGTTTGACAAAATGAAAACAGTTCAGTACAGACCGAATGTTGCCTCTTTAATTAATATTTGCTTCAGTTCTATTCAATTTCTAAAGTGAACTCTCTAAAAATAATCAAATGAAAAATAGAATTTCGAGTTAAGTGTTTGATTTCCCCTAATTTTTCAACAAAAATGTACCGAAATACTTTTCCAAAACAGTAAAAAATACTTAATGCACAGTTTACATCCCTAGTGCAAAAGGCAAAAAAAAAAAAAAATCACAGATTAATATAGGGCTTGAGACAATAACCCAGGCTGTGGAAAGGTTGCAAAAATCAGGAAAGTATTCTGGTGTGAACAGCTGTGTCAGAATCACAGAATCATAGAATTGCTGAGGTTGGAAAAGACCTTTAAGATCACTGAGTCCAACTGTAAACCTAACACTGCCAGGTCCACTCATCTTTTAGCAGCATTCTTAGGATAATCCTTCTCCTCTAGCATTCACTTAGATGGAGAGAAATAAGCTGTCAGTAAGAGCACAGTTTTTCCCAGCAGAAATACGTGGGCTTTTGTTAAAGTCTCTGTGTATGAAGCACTTAAAAAAACCCCTCAGCATAAGCCTCGCTTACGGCAAACTGCCTGGAGCTTTTTGTCAGCAAAACATGCAAGAAAAGGAAAAGTCATCCTAGATAACTCTACCTAATGGTCTCTCCTGATTTTGTTACCCAAACAAAAACCAAAACAAATCCCTCCTCCACCCTCCACCCGTTCCCTCCTACGTTAAAAGAGAGGCAGCAGCCTGCTCAGGCTATAAAAATTCCCAGTCTTTTCACAGCCCCAATCCCCAAGGACTGGTTGAGCAGCCAGCTCCCCACTAACCTCCTTCCAAAGAACACCCCCACCCCTAGTGAGTGAGTCATTTTGATAGGGCTCCCCAGGGTGTTCCAGGCTGCTTTTGCCCAGAAATCCTGCTCGGCTGCTCCAGGCTTTCCACCTGTGAGGAGGTGGCCTGCGGGAGACCGGGGCAGATTTCGGTTACCTCCCCACCTACCAGATGCAGGGTGGGGTCTCTCACACTCCTACATTGCATGATGTCAAAGCTCTTCTTTTTTTCTTTTAAACTTAAAAATAAAAAATCCTCTGTGTTTACATTTCAGGAACTTTTAATTCTCCTTCCCAGGCTTTGCATGTTGTGTTGAACTGGTGAATCTTTCTGTTTCACTGATTAGAAAATCTTTGATGTTACTTGCTTGGGCTTTTTCAGTTGGAAAACTCAGTTCTTTCAAGATCAAAATTCCATTTGTGAAACCATTGCAGTTATGTTTGAATCTCCTTTTGAAAGTGAACCAGGAATAAATGGTCTGACTCAGCTGAAATCTCTGTCCCACTTCAGCATTTTGTGTGATGAGTCTTTGTCCCATTTCAACATTTGTTATGATGAGTCTCTTGAGTATTCCATTCAAAATAACCTTGAGTTTATGACATTTTTCTATTTTTTATGTTGTATGCCTCTACGAAAATGTCCCAAATCAAAATGAAAGACTTTGTTCAATCCAACAATATTCATATACAATTTCTTTTAAACAGAGTTTCAAAACTCAGTGGTTTTGTTCTGAATTGACAAAAAAGTTCTATCACAGAGATAAAAAGTGTGTGTTATGACCAAATGCCCGTGTGAGGAGACTGCTTGGGCAATGTCTATTCTTTAAAGCTCCACTTGTGGAAAACCACCTGTGATTGTCTGCCTGTGACTGTAATCATCTGACCAACACAGGAATTTGTAACAGTATTTGCAGTATTTGCTTTGCATCCCTTCCCCATCAGTGCTGATCTCCAGGATTTAGTGCTTTGCAACTCTCAGCATTACATCACTGAATTTTCAGGCCCAGACCATATATCCACAAGCGTGAGAGAAATATTTGTGCTCTGAACAAGGAGGCTGGAGCTAACAAGTGTGAACAAAGGAGCAGAATGCTGGCCAAAAGCAGTGCTTTGAGGAAATGAATCCACTAGAAACATCAGAGAACGAGGGGATTTCTTAAGTCCCTCTCCACTCTGCAGTAGCCTTGGATAGCTGCTTTCCCCACTAGATGATGTTACCTTCCCTGGAGGATTCATGCCTTGAACTCTGCTGAGAAAGGGGGAAACTATGCCATTGAAAGTACAATGTTAGCAGCAACACTACATGTTCCAGATTTATTTTCTGTCCTTATTGATCTGATTATGTCCAGGTCAAGGTATGATCAGACATGAGCTGGCAATGTGCACTTGCAGCCCAGAAAGCCTGGGCCTCATCAAAAGCCCTTTGGGCAGCAGGAAGGGATTCTGCCTTTCTCCTCCACTCTCATGAGACCCCACCCTGAGCACTGCATCCATCTCTGGGGTCCTCAGCACAGGAAGGACATGGACCAGTTGGAGCAAGTCCAGAGGAGGCCATAAAGATGATAAGAGGGATGGAGCATCTCTTGTATGAGGCGTGGCTGGGAGAATTGGGATTGTTCAGCCTGGAGAAGGGAAGGAGACCTTATTGCACCTTCCAGTACCTGATGGGTGCTTACAAGAGAGCCGGGGAAACACTTGTTATAGGAGCATGTACTGACAGAAGAAGGGGTAAGGGCTTTGCACTGAAAGAGGGTAGTTTCAGAGTGGATATTAGAAAGAAATTGTTTACTGTGGGGATGGTGAGGCACTGGCACAGGTTGCCCAGAGAAGCTGTGGATGCCCCATTCCTGGAAGTGTTTAAGGCCAGACTGGAGCCCTGAGCAACCTGATCTAGTGGAAGGAGTCCCTGACCATGGCAGGAGGGTTGGAACTGGATGATATTTAAAGGACTTTTCCAACCCAAACCATTTTTTGATTCCAATATTGACCTGTTCTCCTGCTGCTGGCATGAAATTCAGCAGAAAATCTGGGAAGTGCCCACATGCTGAGACTGATCTGGAGTCAGGGAGCTGGGGAGTACTGCACTGTGCAGGTCCTGTGGTAATGATGGGGAAGTCACAAACACCAGTAAATTTTTAACTAAGTTCTCCTTTGGAATTAATTTCTAGCAACTCTCTGACACACCACACAAGTGGGTGCCTCCCCACAGACCTTACCAAGCTCTGCTTTCACAAGATCACAGAATGAAATAAATTGGAAAGGTCCTTTGAGATCATCAAGTCCAACCACCAAGTCCAACCACCACCACTTTGCATAGTGCACAGAAAAAGGGTGGGAAGTTCATTCTAAACTTGGAGTTCTTTTCAGAGGATGAGAATATTTAGGATTAAAATCTAAATTGTTTTCATGGAAAGATATGTTTGGGAGATTTTGAATGGCCAGAGAAGTCAATTTCATAGCAGTTTTAACACCACTGGAGAAATCATATCTCTGACTGCACAGCAGAACTAAATCATCAATTTTGCTTCACAAAGCTGCTTTCTATTGTGTAAAGACAGCAGGGAAAACCCTCAAAGAGCTCCCCAAGCAGGAAGCATCCTGAGAGAGAGAGAGAGAGAGATGTTGTGACTCATCTCCATGGAAACTGGAGCTGATGACGTGAGTGGACACTCTGGATTATTCTTGTTTAGCAACAAGAGTACTATTCATAAATACATGTTTGGTGACTAGAGTGTCACAAAGAAAATGATCAATTGTCTGCAGATCCTTATCCATTGAACTAACCAGTAAACCTGTGGGTGATAGAGATTACTGGAAACCAACATAGTTAATAACAGGAGCTGCTGTTCTGCTTGTTTAATTTTCCTTTTACTATGAAGATAAACAGAAGGAAGTTATAGTATCCCTAAAGGATTTTGTTCTGGAAGAATTAAGAGGTTACTTTAATTGTTATTTATTTTTTAGGATGCAGCCTACATTGACAGGTGTTAAAATCCCTGCCTATGTGATGACCCTGTCCCAGGCTGTGACAGAGTTGTGATGTGGGAGGCCAGAGCTGCCAACTGTCCACCACCATCTGTCAGCAAAAGGAAACAACTGTTGGGTTTGAAGCATGGGGATGTTTTTTTCACATCTGCATGAACTGCACACACATAGTTGCAGCCATAGTGTGCACTCAGGCTAGAACAGGCTTTTCACAAACTACTCTAGCCATTGAATTTCTTTACTGAGTATGGAAAATGCATATTGTGATAATGATGTCCTTATTATAGATCCTTTCTAAGGAAACATGAAGAAATGCCCTGCTATGTAGCAATTAAAATGTCTTTTTTTCTTTTCTTACTGAAAAATAGATTATTTCCTGTTTTAAAAGGACCTACACCCCTACCTTATGAATCCCATCTGCATTTCTAGAATATCTCACTATTTAATCTGTAACACTTTCTGATGTGTCCAAGGAGTATCACTTTTCTTCAGAGTGACCTTGCCAAGCTATGTGCACATCTCCACCTGGGTGGCAGATCAGACTCCTGGGAGCAGCTCTGCTCCGTAACTGAGTCATAGCAGACATTAATGCTGCAATGGAGAGGATGTCCTTTCACTCAAGTAGCTGTCACTGTCTAACTCATACCTATGACCAAACTGGAAGTCTGTGAGATCAGACTGAGATGTCTGAGATGAAATATCTAAGCTGACTGTGACTCTAGAGTCAGGAAGCACAGCTAGATGAACCACCACTATGACATTTTCTTTGTTGCTGTGACCTGTAAGCCTTTATCTACTAATCAAAGTACTTTTCAAACTATTTTTCCATACCCCCTTTTTGCAATCAGGCAGACTTTTTCCCTTCTGCTTCATGGGGGAAGCCCCCTACCTCAATTGGTACAGTGGTTTCCAGGTAATAACACAAAATAATAACACAAAATTGTTACATCCATTTCAGAAGCATCTCCTGTGAGGCAGCAACTCAGAATGGCTAAATCAATTTTTTTTCTGAACTGTGGGTCAGTTATAAAATGCATCTTCACCAACATTAAAACAGAATTATGATAGAGAGAGAGTGAGCAACAGGCAGCCTACCACAGCATGAGACGGCCTCACACACTTAAAGCCCTACTGAAAGGTACACAATGCTAAATCCTCCACCACAGCCAGAGGAAACAAAAGTCACCTCCATGCTGAAGGAGGCTGTTTCCAAATGAAAGTGGTCTGGCAGCTCTCCTGGAGTGAGCAAGTGTCTGACTGCACAGCAATTTGGACAGCTTATCTCCCTGTTTGCCTGGCAGTTGGAGATGCAAGACATGCTTCGTTAAGAAGGATCACTAGATAGGGATGGGCTTGTTTTTTAAAACAGAAAATAAGCAACATTCCTGTTACTTTAAAGTATCGGTTTTCTGTAGAAATTTAGCAGAGGCCTGGTAACAATTACCATATTTTAATGGTTATCAACAAAGGGAATATATGTCACAGCAAGATTTTATAAAATAGTTGGTGGTTCTGAAAACTTACATTTTTGGTGCATGACTTGCATCAGTTCTCCAGTGCCTGATTTTCAAAGGTCCAAATGTTCAGTGCTTTCAGAAAATGAGATGCATTTATAACTTGGATCAAAAACCAGGAGGCATTCAAATGCATAAATTTGAAAGTCTTGACATTGTATGGGCTATTTGTGCCTGCTTATCCAATTAACTTCCCATTATGTGCACAGCTACCAAATGGACTGTCAGAACCTGTGCCTGTGCTCCTGCTACTGGGGTCTTCCCAATCCAGAGAATTCAAGTATCATAAATCAGCTTCTTCTCTCCACCAAAAAAAAAAAATCCTAAATTTATATATATTTTTCTCCAAAAAATTTGAGTTGATCTACAAGAGCTACTGAAATACCTTCAAATTCAAACTATTCTCTGATTGTCTCATCCTAATCATGTGTGAGTTTGGTGCTTTCCTTTCCTTTTTGTACTATCTACTATTCCCAGCAGGCATAGGAAAGAATTCTTCCAGCTTTCTCCTGCTCATGCTGGTGTAAAGTTGAGCTTCCCAAGGTCCCACAGGCTCCAGCTGACTCTCAAAGTTTGTATCAATCTGAACTACTTTCTGCATGTTGAAGCAATTTTCAGCTCTTACGCAAATAAAAACATTGGCATCAGTTGGCCATCCCTTCCAATGCCATCCTTGTCTGCTGCTGGCACTAATTTTATGCCTGAGTGTCTCAGCTGAGGCCACTGATCTGAGCCTTGGACAAGCAATGACTGGGCAGGAATCCTTCCTCAAGCAATTGCTAATTAAATGTAAGACCAGGATAATAAAGAGGTACAAACAACCAGAAAGAAAGAGTGAGACAACATTGATCAGAGAGAAAGGCAGAATATCCATGATTTGAGCAGTCTAGCAGCTTTTATAGTGGGACAGGGACTGATGAGTTTAACTTGCAGTTTACAAGAGCTCTTCCTGAGACTAGAAGGAAGCTTGGGGGAAAAATGCTGAAGGTTCTATTTGAAATTTCACAAATAAAAGGTGGGTTGGAAATAGATCTTCTTACAGTGAGCAACAGATGATGAACAATCCAGTTGAAGATAATGAAGATGCCTTAAAGCACAGATATCAGTGTGGTGGATGAGTTAGAGAAGGTTGGTTTGGAAAGATTCAGAGAAACAGGAATGCTAACTATTCGTGCCCACTTTAGCTCCCAGTTAATTTCTACGATTTTTCATTTATTTAATCAGAATCCCACAGTTGCTGTTCACAATCAGTGTTGTCCTCAGTCTGCCCACACTTGTCTTCTGTCCCCGGCTCCACTCCTGTGCCTCCAGTCTCCTCCATCTTTATAACTTATGTTTTCAGCCCTCGAGCATCTGGTGTCAGGGACTGCCCTTCCTTTCCCTGGCCACAGCTCAATTCAGTTTCCCCTGTGCACTCTATAAGATTATCACAATCTTTTTCTATGTGTCTAACAAAAAAGTCAGATAAACAGATAAACAAAATTGATATCCTCCCACAGTGCTCAAGTACACTTGCCCACTGGTGGAATGGATTGACCTCTTTGCAAGTGTGTGATACAATATGGCTATTTCCAACTTCAATTAATAGAAAATAATGATTTTTATCAGAAAATCTAAGTAAAAGTTTAACATTTTCCAAGCTTGTAAGAAACAACCTCAAACTTTTTTTTTCACTTTTCATTATGAGGGACTCAAATACTTTTGGCTGAGGTAGGAAGATGTTGAGATAATTGCTTTGAGGATCAGATGGCTGCAGTCAGAGGGGCAAGATGTATAGGACTGGTATTAAACCAATACGTATAGCTGCAAAATAGCAGACAAGCTTTCATTGCTCTCAGGTCTGAAATGAGAATGGTGGTCTTCCCAACTCAATAACAGGTTAATAATAACTCCTCTGGGTTTGACTTGACCATTTGAGAAAAAAAACAGGGACAAAAACTTGTGGGCAAATGATGGGTAAGGGATTTTCAAGCAAAGCAAACAAGAATTTTGAACAGTATGTGACAGAGAAAAGACACAATCATTAACAAGACCAGTGGTGTTATCTAATAAAAAAAAAAAAACAACCAAGCACCAAATTATATCATTGTGCATTTTAATTTTCTCCAAAAAGAGATTGGAAAGAAAGACTGTGGCAAGGGAAGGTAACCAAAACAAATCTTCACTATTTTAAGAAAGTGAGGGAAACTAATATCCCTGTGTCCACTAGAGCTCTCTCATATTCCAGATTTGTCAGGTGTATTTAATTCCTGACAATGAGCATAAATGTATCTCAGATAGAGCAAGGTTAAGAGAGGAAATATTGCTGAATATTTGTTTTTGCAAGATTTTTTTCATTTTTTACAAGAATTTTACGTCTTTTACAAGAATAGTCTTTGAAAATCATGTTATGGAAGTCTAAAAAGTATTTGTATCCAACACCTAAGGAATTCAAATTCTTTTTGAGCATAGGGCTGGATTTATTACTATATCCACTTTGGAAAACTACTCTGGGTGGGTAGCTGACCCCGGCCATTTTTATGGCTCACTGGCTCTTTGACAGCTGCTTCTGGGTGGCTATAGGTTATGGCACAAATGTTTCTTCAGTAACCATTTACCTGCTCCCTTGTGCATTTGCCTTCCTTTATGTTTCCCTGGCTTCACATGAAGGACTGGAAAGTCAGCCTGTGTGAGTTTGTAAAATCACAGGGCAAAGGGAAGTGACTGACTAGCAAAAGATCCAAAACAACTTCTAATTCAGCTCTTTCTGTAAGGGTCACATACATGGAGTTTGTTTCAGGAACTTCTTTAAAAGAAGAAAGTCACAACGTGCTCATGTTGCCTATCTCATCTTTTTTTTCTGATTTAACATGCAAATAAAATGCTGACTGGAAAAAAAGGAATGTTAAAACTTTTAATTCTTATTAGGCTTTTCAGTGCAAATGAAAAAGGAATTTGTCATGCTCGGGGCTTTGTTCTGTTTAATCAGAATCAGATGAAACCTTTGTTAAGAGATTTCTGCAGAAACATTGTCAAATGTATTCACTGATAATTTGTGAAAAAATTCTGCATTTCAAAAATTAAGGAAGTCGACAAGGTTCATTGATTACTTCATTCTGTGTTTCCTGTAAAAGCTAATCTAGAAATTCTCAAGAATATATTGCATATAATTTATATGTTATTAGTTTGGGATGTTTTCCCCTTTTACAGCTGTAGGAGCTGTTTTGACACATCAGAAAGAAGGGATCCTGACCTGAACAGGTATCTCTGAATTGCTGATAGGTGAGAATTGCTGCTTGAAAAAGCTGTGCAGTAGTCCTAAACGTGATATTTGATTTAGCATTTTTCACCAAGTGAATTCAACAACGTTACATTACAGAAATGAAACTGAGCAACATCTGCTTGAAAGGCTGCACTGCATTGTTAAGAAAAGTCATGTAACAGACACAGGCCCCCAGCCCACAGCCCTCTCCCTCAAGATGGTTGCCCAGGTTCATGTGCTGCACCAGTGATCTCAGCTGGACTTTGCACAGCTTTAGCATCTCTAGGAAGACGAATTTGCAGAAACGGGGCTAATTTTAAAACCACTGATAATTTGCCATTTTTGCATACTCTACTTTCTCTCTAACATCTGCTTTCCACCATTGTGTTTTCAGAACTAATAATTTGTACTGTCACCAAATTATATCTGAAAAGGAGCAGGTCTCCATTTTTTTTTGCATTTCTTTCATAAAATACAATTCTTTAACCAAGACAAGGAGGAGAAGTACAGCTATTATCCCACATCCAGCTCAGTGTTCAGTGTTGCTGACAATGTGACCACTCTTCTACTGGCTAGTCCACTGGGAGAGCTTTTTTCTCAATGAAAATGTGTTCATAGCAGGTCCATATGTGGGAAAAGTCAGATTTGGGTGAATCATCTTTTTTTGCTAGGAAAACTTTCAACTGAAGAAATCCTGATCAGACCTCAAACTGCAGCCATAGTGTCATATTGGAAAAAGGTTTTTGGTAATTTGGCTCCTATCCCTTTGTCTCACTCTCTCAGATTGATCAAAAACATGCAGCTCAGACCAGAAAAGTCCTTCCAGTTAAAATGCTGTCAATGTCAAGATTGTTTTAACATTGTGTATCTTAGTTCTTAGAGAAACAGCATTAAACCCATTTTTTTTTTAAATTCTGTTTTAACTATAACATTTTTTTCCTCTAAGGAGTGAAAAGGTACATTTTCACTTGGCCAAGTCAATAAATCAGCAAAGTTGCCATATTGGTTACTGTTCTTGTAGCAAAGAAATTACATGATATCAAACATGCACACAGTTGTGCCAGCACACTCTCATTTTAGGATACAAGCTTCTTGGGCTTTCATCCAATCAAAAATCCAGAGAGAAAATGAAAATGTATATCTTGGACACTTTATGGGTATTTATAAAGAGGCCTAGAAATACTAACTTAATAAGCAGCTTTTGTAAGGAGTACATGCTATCAAAATACACTTGTCGATGCCCAGTTCTAATGATGGATAAATGAATAACACTTCTGTGATATATGAGGTGGTGGCAAAAGGGAATGATAAGGGTGTCATAGCTAAAGGATTAAATTAAGTTGTTTGTGGAGGGCTACACCACACAGAGTCTCCCTAGATGCCCTGGCTGCAAAGGAGGGCAGCTATCATCATTCATACCCGTACTTTTCCTGGATCTGCCCCATGCAGGTCCTTGCACATGTCTAGGATCACTTCCAAAGGCCATCCTAATTTTTCCAGCATCGAAGTGTGGTCTTTGCTCTGTACAAAGATCACAAACATATTTTGAGATTTGATTTCACTTGTAAATTATGTGTGGCACTATGGCAGTGGAGTTGGCAAATTTAGCATTTTTTTTCTGAGTAATTTATGAGTCTTTGGTGAACATGATTTAATTTCAGGTGGATAACTAAAACAGTTCTGCCCATCATCACCATGTTGGCTTTGGAAAAATAAGAAATTATCTGAAAAAAACCCCATACTAATATGTGTTCTGTCAGAATCATACATGATCATAATATCAAAGCCATTAAAACTATTTATTGTCTCATCAATGAGTACACAAAAGCCTTAGTTACAGTGGATTGTACACCTCCAATGATTTTAACAGGAGCAACATTTTCTTCTTGTTCAAGGCTGGCTCTGATTCTTCTCAAGCTCCTTCTTTTATGTCATAAATATCAGAAAGACTGGGTTAGGACTAAACTTGTTAGTATTCAGAAATTACTACATAATATCCCAAAATATTTCTTGGCAAATGTTTCCAGTAAGCTAGAAATAAGAAGCATAGAAAGTATAATAGAAGGTGATTAATTTTCTATATTTAAAAATAAAGAGGATCAGATTTTCTGATGATGATGCCACCTCAAGCCACCCATATGGCTGGATCGTTGTTTTCCCTCCCTTCCCCTTTAGCTCTGTCCCTTGAAGCCCTCACCTTCTGACTACTGGTCCCACTGCCTCTGGGCCCACGCTGGGCTTTGAATTAATGAAATGTTCTGGGTAAAATTATTGTGCTTTTTTTTTTTTAAATTAAATCTGAATAATTTAACTGAAATGGTTTCCACTGTATGGTTTGTTCCTACAGAAGATGGGATTCAGTGCCTGGGGAGCCAGCACGTGGCTTTGCCAGTGACCGGATAATATGAGCACACCTTCACACAGCACCTCTGGTCACCACATCTTCAGGGAAAACACTTCAATCTTGTTTCACTAACAGAGTAAATGATGCAATCGGAAGTAAATGAAGTAATCTGAAGTGCATTGGCTCCTTAAAATACAAATTTCTTAGTTTGATGCTAAATCGCAGAACTTTTGGCTGCAAGAAACTCTTGCAGTCTTCAAATATTGCTGCTTAGTTTCTGGCTAGCCCAATAAAATAATTTTGTCTTGAGAAGATAAAGGACCCAAATGGTCCACAAAGACCAGAAATGATCTGCCAGTCTTTTGTATTGCATGCAGCACATTCTTCTCTGTGAACATGATTACAGCTATCATCACATCCAACTGAAGTGATGCTATCTTGGGGTGGCTTTATGATATTGTATTCCCTACCGCCGCTCTATGCCCAGACATGAATCTGTGCCTTTCTGTGCCTTTGAAACTGGGTGCGAGAGAAAGAACAAAAAGCCAGACGAACTTTTCAAAGCAGTTTTGTGCTCCAAGGTCCCTCTACCTACTCTCTGCATGCTTCTGTGGCAGCAAGAGCGGAGGGAAGCACCTTCCGGCTTTTCCCAGTCCTTGGCTCCTTTTTCTCGGAGGAGAGAGACAGAGAGTTGAACTCCTCTGTTTTTCTGGGACTTTGGTTTCTTCTTCTTCTCTTCTGGAGCTGTTCAGAACACCAGAACCTCGGAACCTCACCAGGAGACCTTACACCGGCCTGGAGGGGGTGTCCCCACGCTGAACTCCAGCTCGGGGGAGGAGAGACACCACACACACAAAGGACTCTGAGAGTTTACCAGGTTTCTCTCCACAGCAAGAGATTTTATTATTTAGCATTATTATTCTTTTCCTGTGTGTTTGTTAAATAAATAATTTTTTTTCTCTTTCACTTTCCTCTGAGGAGTATTTCTTCCCCGAACCTGATGGGGGAGGGGTGGTGGTAACCTGTCTTCTATCAGAGGATGTTCCTTTTGGACGCTCCTCCGAATTTGTCTCAAACTGGGGCAGATACAAATGCACAGTAAATAATCTAAGGTCTAAGGCTTTGGAGCCACTGTAGAATAACCACCATCAAAACTCACAAAGAACACAAATATCACTCCTTAAGAAATATTACTACTACTGTATCTATGAAACCAGAAACTCCATTTCATACCTTGTTACTGCAAAGGCAGAGGGAACTTTTCCTTCTCTAAGGAACTAAACAAGGCAAATTCCATCCCTCCAAATATTATGAATAAGAAAAAAAGCTGTGGAGACATGAGGGAGAGGGAGAAGTTTCAATGAATAGCTAAACAGGAGAGTGTCTTGAGTACATCTTCCTGGACATTCCCAGGGCAGTGTGACACTGCTGGTACCGCTACAATGACCCACTTGGATTATTAAGACCCAACTATCAATCTGAAGGGATCCACATCAAGGCACATAAAAGACTAAATTATCTCAGTTTGTACAATTTTTCAACTTAATGCTCATCCTTCTGTGAAGAAATCCTTTTTTTTCCCCCAAAACTTCCTTTTTTCTCCTCACTTTCTGTTTGTAGGGTTACAGTGGCACCCTTGCCATACAATCCATCACCACCACTACAGGACAGACAGTGTTATGATGCACTGCCTTGAAATATAACAGTTGTAGGATTGGGAAAACATTTTCCTTTGCACAAAGGCACAAATGGTTTACACTGCAGTACACTAATAGATGGTTTAAAGGTGTATTTGATTTTTTTTTGTGGCTTTGTTTTATATACACCACATGTGCACAAGCCCTGAGTGTTGTAAGCTTAATGTGTGTGTATGTGTGTGTAGGTTTCAATAAAACAGATTTGTGTAACATAGAAAAACAAAAAAAAACGGATGCACAAATGAAACATAAGTTGTCCATGTTTTTCAGTAATTTTTGTTAAATATTGAACACTACCATCTGTTCTGGAGGGAGAAAAAGAAGTTGTTCACAGAAGTAACTTGCCCTAGAAGAAAATCACCTGCTAACCCACTATTCATTAGAGGTTGATTTGTGCACAAAAGCCTAAGGGTTTCTAACCTTTCCAAAAGTCTTGGATATATTTGTTTTATAAACAGTTTTCTGAAAAAAACCCCCAGAAATCAGTTTTGTTCCTATGGTTTACCCTAATAGTGAACCTGTTTGTTGAGATTATATTGCTAAAATGGTCTGTACAAATCATACTGAGTGACTTATATTTTACATCATTGGAAAGGCAGCTTGTTTGCTTGGATCAAGCCCCATCAGAATGGTCAGTGACTCCATCTCTACCAGACAATAAAGCAGTACCAAACAACTTCTGGAAATGGGAACTCAGTGGTCTCTGCTCACAGGCTGTTCAGGTGGTCCCTGGCACTTGGTTGGCTTCAACTCCCATACAATCCCCAGGTGGTGCTTAGATTTTAGTGCAGGCCAAGGACATTTCATTTTGGTGGAGGCAGTATGGACCCCTTGAGTCCAATGCCTGCCTGGTGGTCTTACACCCACAAACTGGTCCTGGGCATCCATAATAAACCTCTGCAAATACTGTTATATTAGGCTCACTGATTCTCTGTATTTGCCTGTGTCTTTATCTGTTGTTTCCCAGGTTATAGAGTGCAAGCATTTTGCAGTAAGCACTTTGTTCTCTTTGATCATGCAGCCCACTAGGATTCTGGTTCATGGCTGTATACCCTTCTGCAGTCCGAATAAAAAATAATTGTAAAATTAATTCAGAACAATGCTTCAGACAAGGGTATAGTAAAGAACAGTATAGGACAGAGCTATCAAAAGGCAGGGAAGAAAGCAAACAACTATCTTATTCACTGTGGAAACCATTTATTTACTTACCTTTGTTATCTGTGGACAGTTATGTTATTCACAAAATAAGCAACTAAAGGAAGGTGAGAATATATATTTTTAGCTAATGCTAGTGCTGAAATTATGTGCAGGTGCTGTCATGTAAGACACTTGATGCAGTCATGAAGAAGCCTCTCCTCACACCGTGTGTTAGGAGGCTGGAATGAGAGGCTGACTGCCATGAGCTTTCCTATCATAATTTTCCTTTTTCCTCCTGACATTTCTGAACAAAAACAATTGTAATCACTTCTAGAAGGAAACCCTGTGTTCATGCAAAGCAACAAGGGATTCCAGCAGCAAGACAGATACATCTGGACAATTTGGTAACCTCCCAAGCTTTGATTTAACTATTAAATTGTTGACCATATGCACCAATTCTCTGCAGTCCGTGTGGAAATCTTCAGTCTGGAGCTTTGGAGGGCTGGTGTTGACATTTTTTTGATGCATTCAGGGCACTCCCAAAACACTGCAGATGTTCTGATGCACCAGTTGGAGTTCTGACATTAATGAAAATGTAAAAATATTACAAACAATCTGATTTTAAAACTCAGATATAGGACCAATTTATTTAGGAAGTGTTTCTTTACAAAAGGCAAAGATATTATACCCCAGAAGTAATTTGGCTTGAAAAAGTGTCTTGAAGCATACATAATGTGTCTGAGAAAACACATTAGTTTTTGAAAGTTTACTGGGGAAAAATTCTACCATTTTGCCTCAGGGATAATATGCATTGGCCAGGTCAACACATGACAAAAGCTCATTATGTCATACATTATGTCAGTGAGGGCCCTCTGCTTCAAACACACAACTTATTATCTTCAGTAGATAGGAAGGCAAAACTTTTCCATGGCATTTGAGTTAATGAAAACAAATACAGTGTTGGATTTTTAAATTCAGCTGAAACTCCACTCCTAATTAATTAATTATGTTAATTCAATGTTTTTTCACAGTGTGTAAATCGAACAACTGTGTCTTTTGCTCTAAGGCAACTCTAAAATCCAGTTTGGAGATTTTTCCTTTGACCCTTTAAATCAGCCTTAGCTGGTTACATTCCAGAACTGTGCCTTTGGGAACAGTTGGTCAAAAATAAAGAGAAAGAAACTCAGAAGAGAAATTTCAGGCTGTATTTTTAGGCCTTTTATGTTTCAACACTTTCATTGACTTCAGTGGTATTGATGCCTGAAGTGGCTACCTGGAAACAGAGACTAAATAGGAATAAGGGAATAAAGGTGGTATTTATTTGAAAGGCCTTCAAGGGCACACCCTAGGGAGCCCAGAGGCTACTGCCAAAATGGACCCCAAGATGGACAATGAATCATGAGTTCTTCACACTTTTAGAGGTTTGGTTCATTTGCATATCAGCATAAATTCGCCAATTAAAACTTTAGCTAACGATGTAATTTCTCCAGGCTTACCCCCCTTCTCAAGATGTTGGTTTACATAATTGGGTCTAGGACAGTCTGGGTGTCCTTGGAGAGCAAACCTAGAGAGGCTTTGTTATGTCTGTCTCAGCATGAGAGAGCAGCAGCTAGCAGGCTACAAAACACCTCAGAGTTTCACACTAAGCAATACAGGATTTGAAAAATATAAAAGCTAAAACCCAAGGCTTCAGTATTTGCCTACCTGCATCTGGCTCACAATATTCAAGCCTCTAAGAGTGGACTTCCCAGCATTACCTGTGAACATAACTCCCATGGCAGAGACTGCTCCAGGCTTTCACTTCTGTATTGTGTCCTGGCTCTCATAAACCTTCTCTGCTGTTCGTGGACTTCTAGAGCTAAGAGTCTGGGCTTTGCTGAAAGTCATCCTAACCTCAAACACAACTTACAGATCTGAAGGAGGGATTACTAGGTGATATTGTATGCAGTAAATCCAATTATAATAGCAATTCCATTTATAAAAGAGATATCAGCTCCCTGTCTTTTTATTGTGTTCTGAAGTTTTAATGAATATTCTAACCATCAAAGATAAAAAGCAAAAAATTGCTTTAAAAGGCATGTGTATCCTACATCTGATCAAATTTGTGAACTCCAAGATCTACTATTTGGGGACACTTCAATGAAATTTCTCCATGAAAGAAAGGTGCGTGCGCCAGATAAAGATAACAGAGTTTTTTGACCTCTACATTCAACCACAGACAAAGATACTTAAGAATGATCACAGCATGGGAAATACCCCAGTATGTCCATGAGACTCCACAGCAAGGTATTCAAGTGACTATTATTATCCCACATCAGTCACATAAGAAGTGACTTATTCAAATTTGGTCAAAGATTTTAGACTACTACATAACTTTTGAGTAAGCTGCATAATTTTGAAAGAGACTTGACTTCCTGAGAGGCTGAAAAAATAGTTTATTTGCTGAAATTATGGATATTCAGCAGTTTATAACTTTTTTCCAGTGCACAATTTTTGTGAATGTGGTTTCAAAAAATATATTAAAGGAAAAATTATATTTTTAAAAGTTGTGGACAATCAATATCTATCCTGATCTTCTTCCCCATAACCTCTTAACTTCTAGTCTCCTATGAACATTAGTAAAACTGAGATGTGATTGTCTGTCTTGGAAAAATACTGTGGTTCCTTTTTGATTTTCTGCAACACCATGAGTTAGAGATGGTGTGTCAAGCACAGAAGGTTTACTTGGCTATATCTCAGACATGCTTCCGCTTGTACTGAACTAGAAATAAGTATCTATGGTGTTGAATTTTCCTCACTGTCACTAGTAAAGGGCTATTGAAAAAAAAGTTGGTTTTGCTTCCGTCTGTTGTTGCCTGCACCTGCTGATTACGTTGGCCTGCTGTCCTTGTCAGCCCAATGGCTGTGCTGCTGAGGAAGTGAAGTTCATTTGCTTCATAACAAGCAGAATAACATTCTCAAAGGGTATATTTTGAAAGAAAACAGGTCATTGTGAGAGCAGTCAATCAAGTGGGCTGTTTGGAACAAGCATTCGCCTTTTTGGTCATAATGCATATGCCAACATCTAAACTGGAAAACACGTGTGAGCCCACAGCAATGGTACGACAATGCCTTGCTCTGCCCTGCAGGCTAAAAAAAAAGTAGCACAGGAAATTCAATTTTGAGTTTTCATCCATTTAGTGGAAAATGCAGTAAAACAAGTTGAATTACAGATGATACACTTTGGCTGAATTTTTCACATCTGCCTAGGAGTTTTGGTTATTAAGTTCCTAAGCTTTAACACGGACAGTGGCCCAACATCTTTCCACAGCTTTGGAAATCTCAGTCAGAACATGTAAAATAAACACATAAAAGTCACAGATATTAAAAGCCCCTGTTTTTCTACCATATCCTGAGGTTCTCATGTGCTGACTAAGAGATCATCCATTTCCCCCTTTTTCCTCTCCACTGTGCTCTGCATGATTGACATAGTTACTCAGTTCAGCTGAGCAGTTTTCTCACATTGCATGGAGATCAGGACAGTATCCTACCTTGTTTCACACAAGCAGAAACTCACACAGTTTGAATTATTTCTGGAAATCTGATGAGTACTTCTTGGAGCTAGAGCTAAACTGTCCATGTTTCTGGTAAAGTTAGCAGAGAAAAGATGTGCCTGGATCTGGTTGAGCTGCAAGAACTGACAGTGAGGACCTCCCAAATGCAAAGTACCTTTGTGTACCTTAAGGATGAGTTAGTTTAGTGTGAGAATTTTAGTTGCATCAGAAAGGTTGTAAAACCAGGTGTGTGGTTTATGAGACACAGACCATTCCTCACTGTTCTGCCTAACAATGTGTCTGTTTTTAAGGAGCTGCTGTAAAGGTCCCCACAGCCCCGTGTGGGTTTGTGCAACCCACACCAATCCTAGAGCTGATAGTGGTTCAGTTACCTGAATCTGTGGGATGAAAGCTGCCTCGGGTACAAGTAGCCATGCCTTGCTTCACAGTGCAGATGGCTGTTGGTGAAGAAAAAGGACGTTTTAAAAGTGACCTGACTCACTGGTTTGATGTTCTGGGTCAGGCAATAAGAAAGGAAAAATTGGCCTTTGTCCTCATCAGAAATGGGTAAGAGCTGGCTCTATCTCTACTGACACCAGGCTGTCTCCAGCCTCTTGCCCTTGGCTATCTTAGTAAGGCCTTGGCCAGTGTCCACTTGTTTCCTTCTTGCCTGAGCTCTTGCGTTCCTCCTTGTGAAACCAACCCAAAAGGGTGGAGGGCTGGGACACACTTAGGTCATTTCCCTGCAGGGCTCACAGGGTGGTGGAGGCACGTAGCCAAGGTCCATCATTTTACACGGACCTTGTGTTTACCAGGGTTCACCCCTAACAGCACCATGGCATTTGGCATGGGCTTGTCCACACTGCCTCAAGGCCAGCTTGCCCTTCCACGTAGAGTCAGTGGTAAGTCCAGCAGCTGAAGCATGTCCAGAGTACCCAGTACCCAGAGACCAAGCACACCTGGCTGTTTAGAGCCAAATTTGTGCCCAGTGACTGTCCACCAGCTTCCAGAGGGGTGTCAATAAATCAGCCAGGAGTACTGAAGGCAGATGGGGACAGCCCACACTATGCTCACCACTACTTTGGCTGACAAAACAGGAAATTATAGGCAAAACAGGAGGAAAGATAAGGAGGCTAAGTCTGTCCTTCCAGGCAATCCTTCCTAAAAAACCAGAAAAACTCACTTACAGGACAGTCTGTAAGGAAACCTATAAGCTGTCTTCCCTGTTCTTTATACCTTGCAGCTGAATCCAACTCCACTTTTTGCAGCCACTCTCATTTCAGCAGGTCAAGCACTCTGGACTTGCTGTAGCATGTGGATCCACAGGGAAAAGGTCATTTACAATTTGTTTGTACCTCCCCGTAAGGTTCATATAATTGCTGGAAAATGTTGTTTTAGACATATAGAAAATATGGCACTACTCTTCTCCAAAACAGCCATACCTCTAGCAGACTTACTTAAAAAGTCATTTAAGAGCATAGTGAAAACATAAAGTCTTTAAAGTAAGAAAAGTGCAACCTTAAATGTCAGGGGATTTACATGAGAGATTGGAATTGTGGCTTTCTTCAGGAATTTGTTCTTGGATCTACTCAAAGGCTGTTTTTTTCACATTTTTGGAAGATTTTTTTTTCACGTGAAGTATTGGCTTGAAAAGTGGTGACACCCCTGACAGAGGGTAGAGTGATGCCGAAGTGGTGCTGCCATGTATTTCTTTATGAGCTACCTCGGTAAAACATTTATGGGCATGCTTAATGCTAACAGATTTAAGAACCTGACTGAAGCTCAGTTTTGTTGTCTAGGCTTGACTGCAGAGTGACAGTCTCAGTGTTTTATTCTTACCAATAGGTTGATATTGACATGGCTTGATGAAGAAGCTACCATAAGAAAAACATCATGTGCAGTCTTTTTTGCTTGGTTCAGTCCTTTTCTATGCTGAGTCCTGTGAGTTTGTTTCTCTTGTTTTTGTTCCTTTTTGCTCCTAGAAAAGAAAATGGTGATCCTCTGTTCTCAGCAATGCTTTTCTTGTTTGTTTTTCAAGTCTTGTGAAGTCTCAGAGACATCCCTGGAGACAGAGTACCAGCTGGGGTAAATCAGTAGCAGAAACACTACAGAGAGTTCTTTTGGACATGTTTCATTGTTGGATGTTCTGCCTTGATTTGGGTCAAAGTGATCACCAAATACGGGTGTAAGGACACATTTACCCTTAGTACTCATTACCTTCCTTGGCAGTGTGTGGCACTGGGCCAGCAGTGGCAAGGTGGATCTGATGTGCTGTTTTCACACCAATGCATGGCTATGAACATATTTTACCTGTTTTTACCCTCTCTCTGCTTTTGGCACCTAACATCATTTTGGCAGCAGGAGAACAGAATACCTACAGACCCATTGGAGTTCTGAATTTATAACAGATAAACAGCTTTAAAGTAATGCTTTTGTAAACATTCTGAATCTTATTAATGTTTGACTAGACTCCTGTGGTGAAATGTGTTATGTGCAATTACCAATAGTATTTTTTTTTATTCTGAGACAAAGTAATAGTAGCTGTTTTTATACTGACATGCAAACATTTCAGTCAAACAAGTGCTAATTATGCTTGAAAATCATATTATATATACACGCATATGGACACCCCCTGTGGAAGAGCAGAAACCACTAATATTTTCCAAAGTTGAAAGATATATTTTAATTCTCAAAGAATTAAATGTGAAACATGAAACATTTCCCAGATTGTTTAGTAGCTTTGATCAAGATGAAAACATAACTAAAATTCTGGTCAAGTAGATGATTGCCTGCATTAAATATGAAGCCAGGTCCAGGTGAAGTCCAGGTGAAGGCAACACAGGTTTAATCTTGCTTTCAATTTCAAGGTACTTAGAATCATAGAATGACCTGGGTTGGAAGGGGCCTCAAAGATCATCTATTTCCAGTCCCTCTGCCATGGGCAGGGACAACTTCCATTAGACCAGATTGATCAAAACTCCATCCAACCTGGCCTTGAACACTGCCAGGGATGGGGCAGCCACAGCTTCTCTGGGCAGCCTGATTCACTGCCTCACCACCCTCACAGTAAAGGGTTTTTTTCCTAATATCTAAACTAAGTCTACTCTCTTTCAGTTTGAAACCCCCCTTGCCCTGTCACTACATGCTCTTGTAACTTATGGACAAGACATTTGGATTTGCCTAGAATGCAAAAGAAACTGTTTTGTACTGCATAGCACATGTTTTTTCTAAGTCACAGAAGATTCATAGCATATAACTGTACAAATAGGTGACATCATAAAAGACCAGAATCTGTGCTAAAAATATTAGATAAAGGTCAAGTGATAGAGAGTTCCTCCAATATACTGACCCCATGTCCTCATCTCAGCAGAGGCCAGAGTAACTGAAGTAGAGGAAACAGGTGTTGCCCCACATCTGTACCAGGAGAGTTGGCACTTTTTGCCTGATAAATAAGTGGTATTTGGCTCCCTTTTGGCCATGGCAATGAGGAAACTCCCTCTTTTTCTTTTAACCTCTCCAGATCCTACCAGCATCCCTACAACAGTGAAATCTTTGAAATACATCTAAGAAATACAGAAGCTGTGTACCAGTAAGGTATTAAAATGTCATTAATTCTTAAAAAATAGAAATCTCTCTGCTAAGAGGAGTTTTTTCACCTACACCCACACCAAGACAGGGGGAATGCTACAGACACCATGATAAACAATAAGGGCACAGCCTGAAGTTTTATGTGGAAGATATTTGTATGACATGGTGATCAATAACAGTGAAAAACATCNTAATTCTCAAAGAATTAAATGTGAAACATGAAACATTTCCCAGATTGTTTAGTAGCTTTGATCAAGATGAAAACATAACTAAAATTCTGGTCAAGTAGATGATTGCCTGCATTAAATATGAAGCCAGGTCCAGGTGAAGTCCAGGTGAAGGCAACACAGGTTTAATCTTGCTTTCAATTTCAAGGTACTTAGAATCATAGAATGACCTGGGTTGGAAGGGGCCTCAAAGATCATCTATTTCCAGTCCCTCTGCCATGGGCAGGGACAACTTCCATTAGACCAGATTAATCAAAACTCCATCCACCCTGGCCTTGAACACTGCCAGGGATGGGGCAGCCACAGCTTCTCTGGGCAGCCTGATTCACTGCCTCACCACCCTCACAGTAAAGGGTTTTTTTCCTAATATCTAAACTAAGTCTACTCTCTTTCAGTTTGAAACCCCCCTTGCCCTGTCACTACATGCTCTTGTAACTTATGGACAAGACATTTGGATTTGCCTAGAATGCAAAAGAAACTGTTTTGTACTGCATAGCACATGTTTTTTCTAAGTCACAGAAGATTCATAGCATATAACTGTACAAATAGGTGACATCATAAAAGACCAGAATCTGTGCTAAAAATATTAGATAAAGGTCAAGTGATAGAGAGTTCCTCCAATATACTGACCCCATGTCCTCATCTCAGCAGAGGCCAGAGTAACTGAAGTAGAGGAAACAGGTGTTGCCCCACATCTGTACCAGGAGAGTTGGCACTTTTTGCCTGATAAATAAGTGGTATTTGGCTCCCTTTTGGCCATGGCAATGAGGAAACTCCCTCTTTTTCTTTTAACCTCTCCAGATCCTACCAGCATCCCTACAACAGTGAAATCTTTGAAATACATCTAAGAAATACAGAAGCTGTGTACCAGTAAGGTATTAAAATGTCATTAATTCTTAAAAAATAGAAATCTCTCTGCTAAGAGGAGTTTTTTCACCTACACCCACACCAAGACAGGGGGAATGCTACAGACACCATGATAAACAATAAGGGCACAGCCTGAAGTTTTATGTGGAAGATATTTGTATGACATGGTGATCAATAACAGTGAAAAACATCTTGGAGAGATGAATAGGCAGTGACTTAGACAGATTACACCATGGGAGCTACAAAATGCTGCCCAAAATGGATTTACGATGCTTCAACTGAGTGTAGAATTACTGGTGTAACTCAGCTGCATCTCCGGAGAAACACGTGGAGCTGTTGGTGTTGAAAGGGTCTCTGAACTAATAAGCACTTTAAACATTTTTCCAAACATCTTTCTGATGTCTGTGAATGACCCTTTCTTGTTCCCTCATGTTATCCCACAAACCACCGTTAACCCCACGACAGTGTCCAAACAAGAGGCACGTCGGGTGGTTCCAGGAGAACGACTTGCCACCACATTTATCACCAGACTTTTCCGTCTCCCAGGCTTTTGTGATCCTGACAGTTGTTTTGGCTTAGTTTCCACCAGCCGGTTGTGATGAATCTGAGCCTGCCCTTCAGCTGAAAAACCCAGTGGCTGGGNTTATGCTTGAAAATCATATTATATATACACGCATATGGACACCCCCTGTGGAAGAGCAGAAACCACTAATATTTTCCAAAGTTGAAAGATATATTTTAATTCTCAAAGAATTAAATGTGAAACATGAAACATTTCCCAGATTGTTTAGTAGCTTTGATCAAGATGAAAACATAACTAAAATTCTGGTCAAGTAGATGATTGCCTGCATTAAATATGAAGCCAGGTCCAGGTGAAGTCCAGGTGAAGGCAACACAGGTTTAATCTTGCTTTCAACTTCAAGGTACTTAGAATCATAGAATGACCTGGGTTGGCAGGGGCCTCAAAGATCATCTATTTCCAGTCCCTCTGCCATGGGCAGGGACAACTTCCATTAGACCAGATTGATCAAAACTCCATCCAACCTGGCCTTGAACACTGCCAGGGATGGGGCAGCCACAGCTTCTCTGGGCAGCCTGATTCACTGCCTCACCACCCTCACAGTAAAGGGTTTTTTTCCTAATATCTAAACTAAGTCTACTCTCTTTCAGTTTGAAACCCCCCTTGCCCTGTCACTACATGCTCTTGTAACTTATGGACAAGACATTTGGATTTGCCTAGAATGCAAAAGAAACTGTTTTGTACTGCATAGCACATGTTTTTTCTAAGTCACAGAAGATTCATAGCATATAACTGTACAAATAGGTGACATCATAAAAGACCAGAATCTGTGCTAAAAATATTAGATAAAGGTCAAGTGATAGAGAGTTCCTCCAATATACTGACCCCATGTCCTCATCTCAGCAGAGGCCAGAGTAACTGAAGTAGAGGAAACAGGTGTTGCCCCACATCTGTACCAGGAGAGTTGGCACTTTTTGCCTGATAAATAAGTGGTATTTGGCTCCCTTTTGGCCATGGCAATGAGGAAACTCCCTCTTTTTCTTTTAACCTCTCCAGATCCTACCAGCATCCCTACAACAGTGAAATCTTTGAAATACATCTAAGAAATACAGAAGCTGTGTACCAGTAAGGTATTAAAATGTCATTAATTCTTAAAAAATAGAAATCTCTCTGCTAAGAGGAGTTTTTTCACCTACACCCACACCAAGACAGGGGGAATGCTACAGACACCATGATAAACAATAAGGGCACAGCCTGAAGTTTTATGTGGAAGATATTTGTATGACATGGTGATCAATAACAGTGAAAAACATCTTGGAGAGATGAATAGGCAGTGACTTAGACAGATTACACCATGGGAGCTACAAAATGCTGCCCAAAATGGATTTACGATGCTTCAACTGAGTGTAGAATTACTGGTGTAACTCAGCTGCATCTCCGGAGAAACACGTGGAGCTGTTGGTGTTGAAAGGGTCTCTGAACTAATAAGCACTTTAAACATTTTTCCAAACATCTTTCTGATGTCTGTGAATGACCCTTTCTTGTTCCCTCATGTTATCCCACAAACCACCGTTAACCCCACGACAGTGTCCAAACAAGAGGCACGTCGGGTGGTTCCAGGAGAACGACTTGCCACCACATTTATCACCAGACTTTTCCGTCTCCCAGGCTTTTGTGATCCTGACAGTTGTTTTGGCTTAGTTTCCACCAGCCGGTTGTGATGAATCTGAGCCTGCCCTTCAGCTGAAAAACCCAGTGGCTGGGTGGGCCTGGAGGAATGGCCCTTCTTTCCCCTCCCTGTTTAAGCCTCTTGTGAGTAACTCCCTGCAGCTGTCTGTAAACATCACTTTCTGAATGGAGTGAGAGATGTCTGGGGCAGGCCGGGCTCTCGCTGCTTCTCAAATGAAAATAAATAGTGCTGTCAGCCCCTGCACAGAGCATTGCTGCCTTACCCCAGGGCTTCGCAACCACCTCGGGCCAGGTTTTTCTGTTTTCCAGCATTTGCTCTCTGAACCTCAGTGTCTCAGAAAACTATGAATTTACATAGTGTGTTTAAGGAAACACACACACCACACAAGACAGGAGAGAGCCAAAATCCATAATCCTTATCTCTTCTGATAAACCACACAATTAATGGCAATTATTAATTAATGGCTTACTAAAAGTGCAAAGCAGAAGACTGTGTAAATGTGGGGCAGCAAGCATGTCTTTACAGCCAGTGTGAATTTTGCCTCCTAGCAAATTGTTGTTAACCTGAAGCTGTGCCTATACACCCATCCTTCACTCACCTTTGCCAGCTGAGGAAGCCACCTCCTCTGACTTCTCGTCCTGCTGAGGACTGTGCTCTTCCTAGAGCATGGGGGTTGTTTCTGTCTCCTAAGTTGCTTCACATTCCCTTGGCCAGGTTTGTCTGAAGTTGACAAGCTGCTAGTGCACCACCTGCTACCTCTGTGGCATGGAGGGATCCACCCCCTTTTCCTGCCCTGGCCACTGGTGTTCTGTTTCTTCCCTGCCACCAGTGGTCATTATACCTCCAGTGTCTTGGTCTGAGAATTCAGCATGGTGTTTCCTCATCCAGTGTGGTCACACAGCCAGACAAATCTAAGGTATATAGACAGTAAGCTCTTTCTCACATAGCTTATTTTGACAAAAAAAAAAAGGTCTGGCTTTAGCCTGTCTGTTGTCTGTCTCATTCAGAGGATCTGAGGAGGCAGCAGCCTCCCTCAAGGGCTAACAAGATGTCAGGAGTGGGCTGGCAATGGCAGTGTCCTCAGCTGGCTCCACCAGGGCTGGCCAAGCATGTCTAGCCACAGCTATATTTTTCAGACTGAAGTGTAGGATGTTAAAGCAAAGTCCACTTTTTTCCCCCCACTATTTCTGCTTTCTCTTTGTTCTTTCCAGCTCTGCTCTCTTCTAGGCATTTGGGTTTGCTTGTATTTTTGAAAACAGGATGAACTGGTTTAACAGTTGGAGTTTTATTTTCTTATTTTATTTTTTTGGTCTGAATTCTGTAGAGCTGAAACTTCATTCCCATCCTTTTAATTAGATTTTCTACATCCTGGGCTGCTGAAAAATTTTCAGTGTGGACTTGAAATCTTTATTTGCTACAACACAGGAACATAAATACTGGTGTAGGCACCCAAGGTCTATCAAGCCCACACTCACTGTGTCTAAAAACAACCCAACCAATAAAGTAACAACCTATGCAGAAGTAGAGGATTAAAGTGGGATGGCTTTGTTCAGAATGTACAGGGATTTCAAACTGTGGCAGAAAAATTCAGAAATTTTTCAACTGAACCCTTCTAGTATTCTGTAATTATCTCACCATTTTGAACACTGATTAACACTGCAATTTTAAGATTAACTGTAATTTTAAGAGTGGACTGTTTGATTTCACCAGCTCAGCAATGTTATTAGCAATATCACTTTATTTTATTTTGACCAGCATAACTACCCAAGATTTTTCAAATGTCCAACTCACAAAACCAAACTAAACAACCCCAAAGCTGTATTGTCTGACATTATGTGTCACATGGACAGGGCACGAACAAGGTTCAAACTGATAGATCCCAGCCCAAAATGACGCCCAGAAAACTGATAGCACTAACAGACCATGAAAAGACCCTGTAACCTCAAGGTGACCTTGCAGGGTGGACCCTGCTTCATTATTTGATGTCTATGCTCAAATTCTTGATTCAGCTGCTTGATCGTGGGAATTACAGGAAATTATTTTTTTTGCTTTTATATTTAGCTAACTTTACTGCCGAGATCTCCAGGTGATTTAACTGAGAAACTTTTGTCAATTCTGCTGTTATCATAATCAGAATGCAACAAATATGCTGCATGGGAAAAGTAACAAATTTTTACCAAAGATTTACTGAAGTAAACCTTTCCTTTCCCTTATATTTTCACTGGACATCAGGGCATATGGAGCTATGATTAGATAGATGACTTTAAAGCTGAGATAATTTCTTGCTTTCTAAAGAGAGCAAAGAATTATCTTTGAACAAAAGCAAGTCAGTGTCCAATGAGCATCTCCTTGTCGCTGTCTTTGTTGCTCTCAGTGTGCGACAATCACTTTGAAGACTCATTTTACTACAAGGGCACTTGTGTGAAGAGTAGCCCACAGGACCCTGCAATGGTGATTAGTCTTTGTATACTCCCAGATCCTTTGTGCCAGACCTTCAGCATGACAGTTCAAATGGGTTAGGAGTTCACTCTCACTTAATTAATCCCAGATTTTGTTCATATGGCACACATCGTTGGTGGCAGGACTTGCAAGCAGGACTGCATAGGTATGAAATCAGCAAACAATGACTTCATTTTGCTTTGTGGTTCTCTGTGAAGCATGCCTTAATCTAGCAAAAAAATCCAACCAAATGAGCTAAAATAACTCAAATATACAGATGTATTTCTCAGAAAAAATATCTAGATAAAAAACTTCAAATGTACATCTTAAGTGTTATTTTCAAGACTCAGAGTCACAGATTGTCAGAAAAAAATCTAAAAGCTTTTGATTTTCCTTTAATATTACAGTCTTTCAGCACAGGATTTTAAGGACTCCACCTCCTTTTCTGGTGCAGAAACCTAGAACAAATAGAGTCATCTTAAAGGCCTGCAGCAGTGAAAAGTCATTAAGGTCCTGGAGGTGACTCCTTAAGTTATTATGCTCAGAAGATGTGATCACGGAAACAATGTCCAGAGGTTGGCAAAAGAAGCACTGATGGACAAGTGTTTGAACACCATCAATGTGCAGAGGACACCTTACCTTCCCCATGTCTGCAGCTCTTCCACTGATGTTGTCCAGATCTTGGATGAGATCACTTTTTGGTCAAACAGAATTTACCAAGACTTAATCCAAGCAAAGCAGAGGGTAGGCAGCTAGGCAAGCAATGCTTTGAAAGATTCTGAAAGTTTAGTACAAAATGCATTTAGATTAAGGATATAAAAAGAAAATTGCTTAATTTAGAGATTAATTTAAGAATGCTCATTAATTTCTTGATGTTGTTAATGCCATGCTGCACAGCAACGCCAGGGTCTGTCTAATTCTGGTGGACAAAGAAGTGACTGCAATGTACAAGCCTTTGCTGTCTGGGCTATATGTATTATTGCATCCCAGAACAGTTGAGAATTAAGGTATTAGGAAGCAGGTAAATTCTGCAAATCCTGAATGTTGGAGGCCATCTCTATGTGAATGTGGGCTTAAATGAAAGAAACATCTAGATTACAGATCAGCATACCCTAAAAATCTATAAACATTTCAAAGGCACATGGTTGATGACCCTTTTCCTTCAACACAAGGGGTCTTTCTCTCTGTAGTACATTGCCTTACACTTTGGCCTAAGCTAAACTTTTGTCTAAGAGCCAGGAACAAGCCGCTCAGTGGAGGGGAGGTCTTCATAGGGCTCACCACATTTCCTGAAGCTGTACTCTGGAAAGGAACAATATGTATGGAAGAGCAATTCTGCCAGGTCTGCTGAAGCCAAAGGCTACTGTTCTCCTGAAGAATTAATGCAGCTATATATCATAATATCAGTTGTGCCACTTAACATGCAACTATTGGGTGCTTATGCTAAGGCTACTTCTCTAATAAAAATTAAGTGCAGCCAGGACTCTTGTCTAGCACTGAGGACACCTGGTATGGAGCACTGCCAAAATCAATACTGCTAAATGCTATTAAATACTACATCAGTGTATTAAAATCTCTTGCTCTGCAAAACAGGGCAACTGCCTATTGGGAATGGCTCCTGCCATGTGCTAATCTCAGAACCATGCCTGGGAACAATTTTAAAAACTGCTGAAGTGGGCCAAAAATATGTCAGAAACTTCTCTGATAATTTAAAACTGTAGAAAATTGACTTGTAGAGCCTGGGAATATTCCTTCACCCTGCTAAATTTGTAGTGTAAGTGTAGCCTGTAGACATTAAGGCAGTCTAAGAACCTATAGAAATAGGGTTTCAGGAAATATGGACCACTCAATACAGTGACTTAGTTCACCCAATTATCTGCAACCCTACATTGTCTATGTCTAATTAAGTATGTTGCCCTAGAAAACATTTTATATGATGAAGCATTAATTTCTAATTTCTTATTATTCCATTGTTAATTTTAAAGTACAAATTCATCAGACTCAAGGAGGAGAAATGCAGTCATTATAAACTAGGGATTGGCAGATAACAGGAATATATCAAAGCTTTGGGACCAGGGATTAGCTTCACAGAAGCCAGATGCAATTAGAGATGTTAGGATCAATGAGCTGAGACATTCTTTCATTTAAGTGTCTGAACTATGAAAGTTTAGGTTTTAGTTTAAAGGCTTTTAACAAACCTCTCTCCTGTGTGTTATAGCAGCCTCAGTTTATCTGTATAAGTTTTTAAACTGCTCTTTGTGGGTGAAGATACAGAATAATTAGTATTCTGACAGGTTCATATTTTTATTTAAACTATGCATTATTGAGCATAGCAGGCAGTGCATTTGCAATAGCATCAAATCATTTGTTCCATCAGGAAACTCTTTGCATGACAATATGCACCTTGTTCTCTTGACTATGAGATGTAAAAATTCTTTATGAGCTTACTATATTTAAAGGCAAAAGGAAAAAGCACTAAATCAGGCAAATACTGAATTTCATCTGGCCATGTGTTGCAGATAAAAAACCCCTAAGTGAAACCCCACAAAGTTAAATCTTTACAGCTTCAAAGAAAAATAGAATTTTCCTTCTGAGGCTATTACATCTTTTGCCATGTAATATTATCACTAATAAAGATTGCATGTTAGCGAGAGAGGCCCTGAGTAGGTTCAAGCAATAGACGGTTTTGTGGTTTCTGTTGTTAACAACCTGTCAGAGTCAAGCTCCCAAAACAGTGTAAAGGAAGAAATAGAAAGAGACAGAAAGAGAGAAAGAAAGGAAGAAGAGAAAGAAGGAAGGAAGGCTGGTTGACTTAATACAGGGTCACAAATTAAAAGCAGCAAAAAAAGTATGAAAAGAGACCAGGGCTCAGGGAGGAGAGATGAAAGTAAAAGAAAAGACAAACATACACAGCTAAGGCCAGAGTGCAAGTCCTTTCAAGTCCTCATTAACCCCACAGTAAAGAGTTTCCTTGTGAACATTTAGCCTTTTCATTGAGCTCTTCTTTTTCATTGTCAAATGTCAGCTGTGAAACATGTTTGGACACAGCAGTAACCCTTTAAAAACCTCTTTCATAGAGTGCAAGCGAAATCCACCACTATGTTTTAGCTCCATGAGCAGATGCACTAAAGTGAATAGTGTATTAAACCAATGTGTGGATGTGAAAATCACACCCACATCTGTGTGAGTAGCTGTGCAAGAACGGGGATTTCCCTGGTTACAACCTGAGCACCAAAGTCACCAGGGCAGTATAATTGTGAGGGAAGGATGAATGATCACTCATGGTTGATTTCTTCAAAAAGCCCCCAAGAGACCACGACTGCCTCATTCATCTTTGAGAGCCTCGGGAGCAGCTGTCACAGAGAGGGACGATAGCACTGCAGCCCAGGATGGCTCCTTTCTTGCAAGCACAAGGTCAACATCCAGGCTCTCTTGCCGAGAGCTTAAACATGTGCTTAACTCTTCAGTTCATAAGTAAACCCATTAACTTCAGTGTGGCTTTTCACAGAGGTGAAGCTCAGCTGAGAACTGGGATTTTTTGAAAGCCTTGAAGTACAGATCCCTAACAGAGTTTGAAGTATTTTGAATTTAGAAAGTTCCTTCCCAGGGCAGATTTTCAACAACTCTGTAAATAGGTTTGATATAGGGTGTTATATGATTTAGAAGGGACAAAACCAGAGTGATATTTACAAAAGACTCATAAGAAGTTTTTGTTTACTAGAAGTTCTTTCCTTGCCAATGGTAGTTAGTTTGTTCTTTCTTCGTTTATTTATGCCAAGGAAAAAAAGAGGGGAAAAAAAGCCAATTATTTAAGAAGGTCAAATATGTCCCAGCCTAAATTGTGAATTACTTAAATAACAGGACATGTCACAAAACTGACATCAGTGTTTCTCTTCAGTCCCACCCAATGATAATGAGAAGCCATTTGAACAATTTCAGCAGAGCAAAATAAACAAAGATTTTGTGCAGACCCTGTTGAGAGCTTGATCCAACAAACCTGTATCCAGCCAAATAACTCTTTGTAAAATTAGAAATCTCTCCAATTATTTCCTTATTCAGTAAGTAGGGAATGTTTGGATTACTGCAATAATGAACATGTACAGGATCAGGGAAAAGAAATTAGTCCATATTTCTCTTCTTTATATCAATCGATATGCCACAGAAGACAGCTGTCATCTTTAAATCTTGTTTTAGAGGGAGTGAGATACCACTTTTGTGGAAGGGGAGGAGAAAATGCAAGAATGTAACAGGGAGAAACAGTTTAGCTACTAAGAATAGTTACCAATTATTTTATTACCAAATGGTACAGACAGAGAACAACAGGGAACAATGAAAACATTCCTGTGAGAAAGAATAGGAAAATATTATTTGTAATGAGAAAAACGTAGGCAGCACACTTGGAAGAACGGTTTTCAAGGAAACCCCTTTTACAGAGATGAGAAGCAAATGGAACAAGGCTCTGAAGTGGAAGCATATGTGCTCACTGAGGGGAGCTGACGTAATTGGTTAAGTGGATGTTGGCCTCCTCCAGAAAACCACGTCTTTGTGGAGGACGGCAGAAGGGTGTGTGGCAGCAGCAAGGGAGGGGTGTGACAGGGAGCTCTCTTACAGCTGAGGTGACGTAGACAGCTGTGCTACTGCTGTCCTTGGAGTCCACACCAACACCTCCCAGACACCTTTGTCTGCAAGAACAAGCTGCATGCAGCCTCCTCTCTGCTATGTGACATGCTGGTTGTGATTATTCCATGGCTAAATGTAGGTATTTGTCGCACTTTGTCGCCAGTCTGGCCAGAAACACCCTCAAAATGGCTCGTGTGGTTGTCAGTATCTTTGAGCCCTGAATCCATGGAACTGGACCATGACAAAACCTAGACAAAGAGAGGTGTCCAGGCGCTAGATACAAGGTGATGTTTGCCTTGGCAACAGCCCCTTGTGGCAAATCTCATCTTCCAGGTGAGTCAGTGACTGCACATCCCAGCCTGTATATCTCAGCCTAGGTACCAGGCAGCCCCTTGGAGGGTTCCTGTCCTCAGGTGCACACACTCAGTCATATCCTTCCACTCTGTACATACAAGGTACAGTTTCTGGCACGTGAATTTGTCCTTACTACTTATTTCATTCAGCCTTCCCAGATGTGAACCTTTAAAATAAACAACTTTGCTATCCTTTGGGCATTCCTTGAGGACTGCTGGTATTACAAAGGTTTCCATTGCCATAAAGACAAAAGCAGAGGCTCAATGCAATGAAAAGGTTAATTGATGTCAGTGTGTTTTGGAGAGGGATGCTAGGAAGGAGGAGTGTGTGGTTACAGCAATAACCAAGACAAAAGATCCAAACTCTTTCCCCATCTGGGCAGCAGTCCTCTTGCATGACTTAGGGGGAGCCACTTCTATCTTCTGCTGCTGTTGCTGCTAACTTTGCAATATATCTAAGCGTGCCCACCTGAATGCAGCCATGGGCAGCATGAAAGCACGTGGAATTATTGCTCAGTCTTCATGAGAAGGAAGGAAAAGCGATGGACATACGAGGCAGAGCAGAAGGATAGGGATATTACTTTGGACCAGATGAGGCAGCAGAGCGCACAGCTGCGACTGAGAGTTACAGCAGAGGTGAGTTTTGAAAAGACAGCGTTACAGACTGGGGGACTGGGGAGCCCTTCCTATGCACGGGATGCAGCAGGGGATTACAATCCAAACTTTTAAAGAGAAAATTACGGTAACAGGTAATAAAAAATGGAAAAGCAGGCAGGGGAATTAACAGCAGCATGCCAATAATGTCATTGGCATATATTCTTTTCAGGTTCCAGATTTGATGGGTGAAGCAGATACATCCCCAATCATCCCCTCTGCTCCTCACTTCCCACCTAACCCAGGACATCACCTCCTCAGATGTAGGGACTGAATAGCTCCTGAGTGTCTCCTTCTATTATTCTAGTCGAAGCAGTTTTGCAGAGTAAATGCCTGTTATTTAAAACCTAGTCTAAATAGGCTGCCTTTATTTAAATAAAATGGAATAGAGCATGAAAAAAGAGCCATTTAAATGGCATTTATGAGGAAGTGTTACTTTTTGATGATGAGGTAGTTGCGAGTATCTGGAGCTTGTAAACCTTTTCTTTATACACCTACAGAGCACGGGTTTATGACCTAAGTGAGGGCAGGCAGGTAGAGATATAACATTTGTAACCTACAAGGTTACCAGGTAAGACAGATAACATTTAAGTAGTGGCACTAAAATGATTAAGGCTTTACTGTACTTCTCTAGCTGGAAAGCAGTAAATGATTACAAAGCATTATTATCTCATCCTAAGAGCTCACTCAACACATAAAGAAAAATAAATAGCTCACTTTGCACATTTAATTCAGTCATTTGCCTGTTTACATTGAAACCTGGCTGCTTTAACTCCCCAAATGTTTAATATCAAGTAGGTTCAAAGAAAACTATAACTCCTCAGCAATGAATTTCCTGACTTTGCTCTTTCTGTTTAGAAAAGTTGATAAAACGGATTGCAATGTTTTACAGAATTTCAGTATTTATTACATATTGAAGCTATTGGCCTAGCATTTTAGAAAGATTTACAGGTTTTTGTCTTCAGATGTCACATAACAACTTTAAGACTAATCTCAACCAAAGATGCTAAATTGCCAAAGTAGTTTCACAACTGTCTGCAGTCTTAAACCTTTCATACTGGAATTTTGCTCTGCAGGGTCCAAGGAGTATGTGAATAAAGAAAAAAAGGAAATAAGTGAGCCAACTAAATCATTTGTACAGTGATTAAGTGAAAAGACTGCAGTGACCCTTAAGCTGATGAAATGAAACACTGCAGGAAGCAGAAAAGCAATAAACAAAATGGCAGAGGTTGTTGAAGACTATGGACAAGGTGGTGTTACCAAATACCAAGCCCTGGGACAGGCTCTGCCCTACAGTAGAGGCACTGTTTCCCTTATCCTCCTCTTATGCAGGAACATTATACTCTACTAGAGTTTCTCAAACATTTACAAAGCACATTTCCCTTTTGGTTCATCTTTCTCCACGTGACTGTCTCTTTCCCAAATCCACTGGAGCTCCCTTCTTTCAGGGTGAGAAAGCAAGAGGAGGGGTTAAATGCTTGTCCTTTCTTCCCTGTTCCTGCCAGGACTGAGTGCTGATAGCAATTAAAGGTATGTAATTAACAATTCCCTTGCTACTGCAAGCACTGACAGCCAATACTGACAGCCGACTCTCACTTTGCCTCTCCGGAGGAACCGAGCTGCTGCTGATTTCTGCTGTCTAAAATTTCATGACCCTTTTGAATGCTCTTGTGACCTTCAAGGGGTTCATGACCCTCACTGAGAAACATTGGGCCATTTCTGTAAAACACTATTATTTTTTCATGGATAAATATTCCTGTGTTCTGAAGTGCACTAACAGCTTGCAATGGGCCCCTGCAGATGTCAGACAGTGGGGACAGACTTACATGATCCTAGCACCCCAGACAACATCATGTGCTGTCTCTGTAGCTGCTCATCGCTGATGCTGTGCAACATCCTGCTGGTCCAAAGGGCAGAGGGAGCCCCAGGGTGAAAGGAGAACAAAGGAGAGTCATGTGCTGTGACCACAGAGCAAGATGGGCAAGTGCACAGAAAACATCATCTCATGTGAGCTTGCAAAGCTACAGCCAGGCCCCCAGGCCCTACAGACACCTGCGTGCAGTGGACCTGGGTGGTTCCAGGAGCAACAGCAGGAGATTTAATCATGGTGTAACTGAAACCAGCACTCTGTTGCGAGGTGAGTGGCTCCAATGCTGGCGTGATCCACTGTGGAATGGTCTAGAGTAGTGCTTGGGGAGGTTTCCCACACTGGGAGAACCTCAGCGGGGGGTGAGAGAGTCCCCGGGATCCTGCAGCTCACATGACAGCAGATGGTGGGACCTGTGTGGGGTTGGAAGCAGAGGTGGCCAAATGCCCTCATGCCTATGAAAGAGCCTCTTAGGCAGCCCCAGTGACCCACAGTGATGCCAACAGGGTGACAGTCTGCATGGCAGGTGGCACAGAAGGTGGGCAGGAAGGGCACTGAAGACCTGACAACTTGTCCAGGGAGCAGTGGTATCCCCCCACAGAAAGCCATGGACTTGCTGAGCTCTGCACCTACCATGAAGTCCATGGGCCCCGATGAGCGCACCCACTGGGTACACCCAAGGGTACTGAGGGGGCTGGTGCAAGAGCTGGCCAAGCCAGTTTCAATCATTTACCAGCAGTCCCAGCTAACTGGAGAGGTCCCAGCTGACCAGAAGTGAATAAATGTAACACAAGAAGGGCAGGCAGGAGGATCTGTGGAGGTACAGGCCTGTCAGCCTGACCTTGGTGTCAGGGAAAGTTATGAAGCAGATCACCCTGAGTGCCATCACATGGCACATACAGGACAATCAGGGGATCAGGCCCAGCCACAAAGGGTTTATGAAGGTAGGTTCAGCTTGACCAATATAATCTCCTTGAATATAGTCTCCTTGAGGTGACCCACTTCTGTGGGTAAAAGAAAGGCCGTGCACGCTGCTTACCTGGATTTTAGTCACCAAAGCCCTTGAATGCATTTCCCACAACATTTTCCCGAGAAGCTGGCAGCCCATGTCTTGGATGGGTGCACTCTTGACCAGGTAAAAAACTGTCGGGATGGCTGGGCCTGGAGAGTAGTAGTGAATGGAGTTAAATCCAACTGGCAGCTGGTCACAAGTGGTGTCCCCAGGACTCAGTTCTCAGGCCAGTCCCATTTAGTATCTCTGTCAATGATCTGGACGAGGGGATTAAGGGCACCCTCAGTAAGTTTGTAGATGACATCAGATTGGGTGAGAGTATTGGTCTGCTGGAAGGTAGGAAGGCTCTGCAGAGGAATCTGGACAGGCTGGATCAGTGTCCCAAGGCCAGTGGTGTGAGGTTCAGCAAGGCCAAGTGCTGGGTCACAGCAACCCCATGCAGTGCTACAGGCAGGGGACAGAGTGGCTGGAAAGGTGCCCTTGGAAAAGGACCTGGAAGTGCTGGTCTGAACATGAGCCAATGTGTGCCCAGATGGCCAAGAAGGCCAGTGGTGCCCTGGCCTGGATCAGAAACAGTGTGGCCAGCACGACCAGGGCAGGGATTGTCTCTTGTACTGAGCACCTTGAGTGCTGTGTCCAGTTCTGGGCCCTCACTATGAAAAGGACCCTGAAGTGTTGGTCCAGAGAAGAGCAACAAAGCTGGTGAAGGGTCTGGAGCACAGGTCTGATGAGGAGCAGCTGAGGGAGCTGAGGGTGCTTAGTCTGGGGAAAAGGAGGCTCAGGGGAGAATTTATGACTCTGCAACTCCCTGAAAGGAGGCTGTAGCCAGGTGGGGGTTGGTTCTTCTCACAGGTAAAAAGGAATGGAACAAGAAGAAACAGCCTCAAATTGCACCAGGGGAGGTTTAGGTTGGATACTAAGAAAAATTTCTTGACCTCAATGGTTGTCAAGCATTTGAACAGGCTTCCCAGAGAAGTGATGGAGTCACCTTCCCTGGAGGTATTTAAAAGATAGATAGATGTGTTGCTTGGGACATGGTTTAGCAGTGAATCTGGTTTAGGAGCGGACTTGGCAGTGCTGGGTTAATGATTGGACTTGATCTTAAAGGTCCCTATGATTTGCATTACCCCTGGTTGACTCTTTCCTTTCCCCGGGACAGAACTGGATAGAGCTGATGGGCTCAACCTTGGCACTCTTCATCCTGCCATGGAGATTTTCCATCTGAAGTTTATTCTCTGCCAAAGGGAAAAGTAAAAATTAATAGGAAAGCAGTATCAATCTGCAAAGTCACCTGATGCAGAAGAATGAGTGAAGAAAGGGGCAGGAGACTGGCTAATGTGTGACACAGAAAGACTAGGAATAAATTCTGAATACCAGTCTGAAAGCCATGCACATGAAGTTTTCCTCTTCTAACTTATAGACCCCCAAATTTCTGTATTGGGTATGGTCATCTGAAGGTGATATGAATTTAGGTATCCAAGGAAAGATGACACATCCCGTGCAAAATATTTATAGAGTGATAGTGAGAAAGCAAGCCAGAGTCTCCTCCAGAGAGCAATTCAGCACAGAAAAGGAGTGGTAGCAGGAGAAAGCATTCACATGAAAGTCTCTGGCTTGATTCATAGATTCCAGCATAACTGGGGAACCCCTGTACTCCAGTATCAGGCTTTGGAATCAGTTTTGCACCACTCAAGCACGAAAGAGTGTTCAGCCCTAGGAGTATATTCACACAGGCAGTCAGACAGGATAAGGCAGTCAGCCTTGGATTTGGTCCCAGCTTGACCTCCCTGCTTGATTTTAAGCAGCCTGTGAACAAACATTTACTACAGTAACAGCAAACAAGGGAGTCTCTGTAAGGTGTAAAAGCCGGGATGCAAATTACAAACATATGTAAATTGAAATAGTTTAGGTTAGTTTCTTGGTACTGAATTCAGTGACTAAGTGCTTGTTTCAGAATGCTCATTCCATGCCTTGAGCTACTGCTTTGTCCATCTCTTCAGTGGCAGAAAGCAATTTAGCATAATCCTTCTACTGTAATGTCCAGTTTTTCCATAAAGACTACAGATGAAACCAAAAGATCTCATTCTAAAGAAGGCTTACTGCTTTGCAAAGCTGGCCACTGTGTGTTTTACTGCACCAGAATGGTCCACTGGAGAACAGAGGCAAATCTCACATTTGGGAGGATGCAATGGAGGAGTCCCAGACAACCTAAACAATCCTTGTTTGCCAAACAATGTGTGTGAGGCTTAAAAAATGATGAATTCGAAACACATTTCCCTGCTTCACAACAATTGGAAAATACCTTTCAATCAAATGAATAATAAAACTCATTGAAACCAGCCAGGCTGATTATCATCTAGCTTTAATCACTGTAACACCACTCATGAATGTGACTGCACCCACCAGCTGATATCATCTGAGGATCTGGTCCAGGGATCTGCGTAAGGGAGACTGCAAGATAACTATGGGAGACCTTTAAGTTTTTGGCACACAGGCCTGGCTGTTAATCTCAAAGTCAGTTCTCTCACCTCCTGTATTGGAATACTGTGGGTTTACTTTTTTTCTCACGGTATTTCTGCTTCTATCTTTGACTTTCTTTGACTTCAAACTGAAATACGAATGTTAAAAGAAGCATACAAATTATTTTTAAATGTGGCTAAGAAATGTTGCTGCATTGTGGGGGATGAAAATTCAAGTAGTTGTTAATTTTACTCCAACTATTCAAACAAAAATAGCAAGACACTATGTTTCTTTAGAAAAAAATAAAATGTTGAGATCTGTTTATCTAGAAGCATATTCAACATTATAGACTTGGCCTCATGAGATGTGGTTCATACAAGTGGGACATTCAGCCTTCTATTAAGCTACTCTTGCTAAGAATATAAAAGAAGTCTTAATCAAAGATTTCCTGCTTTTTATAAAAGAATTTAAGTTACTGGAAAGTCAGCCCTTGTAAGTTAGTGGAGAAGAGGTTGATGTTTACCATCAGAATTTTAATAAAGCATTTTAAAAGTACATCAAAGCTATCAAAATAACTTTAAAACCTGAAAAATTTGATACAATTTTTTTGGGGGAGGGAACAGTTCAGTCCGTTTCACTCTCCTTTCAATGGTGGGTGATGAAATTATTTACACGGCTTTCTATCCCATTCCCAAAATCTGCAACTTCCCAGCATGAAGCTGGAAGAGGTGGATTTACTGCAATAGGGTGACCTTTTTCCCTGGAAAAGCTGAGCTAACTCAGAACTGGTTCCCCTGGCCTTTTGAGCTTGTGCAAGTGGGAAAGGCTATAATTTAAGTGTAGGGGAAATGGTTCTTTGAAGCATAAGATATATATACTGCAGACAGGCCACCCAAATCTCTCAGGAGTTCACCACCTCTGTGGTTCCCAGAGTACTAGCAAAGAGTTTTTCAGCACTTTTTTTTTTTTAATCATTGCTGCTACCATGTTTGTGCACTTTCCCTAGAGAGGATGTTATGTGATTTAGGTATTTTTTTAAAAAGATTCTATTATTTTGGTCCACTCCAGCTGGTCCCAACATTTCACTAGAACTCAATTGAATGTATTTGCATCCAATTGTAAGATCTGTCAAGACTGTAAGAATTAAAGTGTCAAGATCAAGTCAAGCTGGTGTGGGGTGAGCGTGGAAGAATGGCTGAGTTTACGTTCTGCCAGTGCTTTAACTTAGATTGCTAAAAATACAACTTCTGTGTTTGTAGCACATTTACCCTAAAGAAAGTGTTTAAGGATGCTGACTTAAAAGCATAGTAGGATACAACCCATGCTGCAGGAGCAGCTCTCACTCCCAGCTGTGGTAGCTTCCCCCCTCTCCCACTGCCACTGCAGCCTGCAAGCCTGAACTCTACATCAAGTTGCTCCTAAATGATGTGAGCAAGGTGTGCTGGCCCAGCCCACTTGCAAATTCTATTTGACTTTCTAGTTCAGTGAACTACAGGCATTTACTTTTCTACCTGTTATTTGCCTGTTCTTGCCACAGAAGGTGGCAACAGACAAGAGTGAGGCACTCAGGGAGGCAGCTGGAGACCAAACCACCTCCACTACTGGTGTTTCATCTGCTGTGTCTGTGTGTCAACTCCTGAAACCTCATCTGGGCTTAGCCAGCTCCTGGTGGTGCAGTCTAATCTAAACTTCCAGCTCTGCCTAGCTATTCCTAATGAATCTTGATGGCAGATTTAAGGGTTTTGCAAGAGAGGAAGGTCCTGCAGCTGAGCCAACAGCATGACCAGTGTGTCACCACAGCTGGGCACATTGGCATAATTGTCCCTTGAGTACGTATTGGTGCTCCAGCTCTGGGGTGGGTGAAAGGAGACACCCTTCCTGTCCTCCAGCCTGGTGACCGTGGGCAGAACAACAGAGAAGGTGGCTGCAATGGCAAAACATGTCCTAGCACCCCACTGAATTTACACAGAACTTGTGTTCTTCTTCACAAGAAGAAGAATCTTCAGGCACTTCCCCTAATCTAGGCAAAACCTGAGCTGTGCATTTTTCGTGTCCAGCTCTCAGCTGGATTCTCCATGAACTATCACGGTAAGACAATGTTATTACCATTGCCATTGTTTGATAATTGCATCAACCTTTATTTTTCAAAAATCAGACACTCAAAATTAGCATGGAGTTTGCTCTTAGATTTACTGGCACCATTTTGAAGTCATGTACAGGAGGACCAAGAAAATGAAACAGCAAAACACTCTCTTGCCTTAACTTGTTAGGACAGTTGCAGTCCTGAGACTAAATTTTCTCCACTTATTTCCTTTCTGGTCATGTATTGAATAAATGCAATACAAAAAGAAATAAAAGAGAGTGAAAGAAAAAGAAAGAAAGGAAGAAAGGAAGAAAGGAAGAAAGGAAGAAAGGAAGAAAGGAAGGAAGAAAGAAAGAAAGAAAGAAAGAAAGAAAGAAAGAAAGAAAGAAAGAAAGAAAGAAAGTTTTAGTTCAAAACAAACAGCTACTTTAATGAATGCTTATAAAAACAATATTATGTTAAATTATTTAGTATGTTTTATTTAATAAAAAGGAAAAAGGAAGACGAAATAGGGCATTGAGGAAATTCCTCTTCGTTTATTTTTGTCTCTGTGGTGGTTCATTTTACCCACCAGTGTTTTTTTCTTCACTGCAAATCTCCCTTCCCTCTTGATTAAAAACAGACTCTCTAATAAAAATGGTTTAAGATCACAGTGATAACTTCAATTCAAGAACATGAATAAAGAGCACCCTTGGAGGAAAGACCCCATCTGCTCACATATGATATTAGGAAGAGAGTGCATAATGCAGAGTAGTGATTGTTACCACGTGTAAGATTATTCAGGTCTTCCACGTATGGCTTCTAATCTATACGGCCACTTAAAAAAAGAGGGATTCAAGTATCCTATAAAACAGGTCCTATGTTTTACATTTGACCTCTTCCTGAACATCAACCTTATTAAAAACAAATAAAAAAATGTCCTGAATGGAAGCTGTAGTTTGATCTGGAGCTTATGGAGCCTGACAGCAACCCTGCTATTGCTTTGAGGAGGGCAGGAGCTGGCCTCTGCTTCATTCAAAAAGAAACCCATATAAAGCTGCCTTGTGATGATCACTCCACAACTGGTTTTTATTTCATTTTATTCTAATAACCTTACAGAAATACATTTTTCACCAAATTGAAAGTTTGTCTTCCTTGAAGCCCCTGGAAAGGTTAGACAGCATTACATCAGACATTTCAAACAGTAAATTGTGAACTTGGAAGAAGCACTTCAAAGCATGGTTATGTGAAGCCTCAAGTGCCCAGGCAGAACAGCAAAGGTGAAACAATTGTAATCTCTGCAGCAGAAAGCAGTGACTCAGTGAGTGTAAGCCATGAATCCCATTATTTCACTCTAAAATATGTATTATTGTGAGGTTTGAAATCTGTGTTTGATATGCTGTGTTAGTTGCTGTAAGAATGTATAATACAGGGCCTGGACTCCAAGACAAAATTTAATCAAGATAAAAGCAGGTTATGAGCAGAGATGGAAAGAGTTTTGCACGCCATTTTTTACAATTTCTAATAAAAGTGGAGCAACTGGAATTGAAGAAAGTATAAATTTTTTTTAGCCAAAATGGTTAAATAAAAAACCCCACTAAAACCCCCCCAACTAATACAGAAACAAATGAACATATAAAGGGAAACCTTTTTCTTGTAGAGTTTGCTCATCTGAATTTACATTAATAAATTAAATTGGAATTACTCCTATCTGTGTAAAGCCAGGGATAAGGGCTTGCACTGCCTTAATTATACCGGTATAAGCTGGCTAAGGGCCTCTGCCTATTCACACAAAACAGGTGCCACTTCACCAGCAATGGAGATGCCTCTTTTGTTCCCCAAACAAGGCTTTAGTGAGCTGGTAGCAGTGGCCACATTTCACTGCTTGCCAAGTCATTAGCAGGGGGCAGAAATATATGCACTCAAGGAAAAGATTGCTTTGGAGGTGGTTTGAAGTGAGAGGAAGAGGCAGCTTATCAGGTTTTTACAAAGATTGTTTCAGCAAAATGTCTTTTTGGGAAAAAATATTTTGTGGGTTTTTTTTTAAATTATTTTTGCTTGAGAGTTTTTTGTGGATTTTTTTAGTGGGGTTTAGGGATTTTGGGGGGGTTGTTTGTTTGTCATTAGGTTTGCTTTTTTTTTTTACATTAAACACAAATATTTAATTTAATATTTAACTTACTGTGGGGGTTGATTTCTGCCAGCTTCCTCAGTGCTCTTTGCTCTTCCTGGGCTGAGTTTCATAGAATCCTACCACAGTTTAGAAGGGCAACCTCTTTCTGAAGAACAGGAGCTACTCAGTGATTAAGGAGCCTCCTTTTTGCCAAGCAGCAAAAGCACAACCAAGACATACTTCAAAAGCTGATATGAGTTGGACATTTTGGCATTAAGCTGAAAAGAATCAATGAAAGTTTCAGCCTCAGACTGAAGGCTGTTTCCAGTCACAGAAAGTCCAGATAGAGTCTTTCCTAGATGTTCTGCATCCATGGAAAATAGTTATAACAATTGCTCCTAAAAATACTTTTCTTTATACGTCTGGAAGCACATGTAGAGTATTTTATGTTTTTCCCATTGCTATATGCTTAATAACAATCCTGGCTTGTGTTCCTTGCTAAACTTGGACCAGAAATGCTAGATTGTTTGCCCACAGTCATACCAGAATGTCTGAAAATGACATTTGCATTCCCTCCAAGTTATTGGGGTGAATATACTGCTTTGCTACCAAAAAAAAACAAAACCAAAACTTCCTTTACTATAAAGTTCCCATACTTACCTCTCCCACCCTATGCTGTATAGCCGTGTTTCTACAGCCCTGTGACCCTCGTCTCATAAGCACCTCTGAAAAGGTGCCACAGGCAGGATATTGAGGGCTGTGAGGAATTAAAGCACTTGCCAGAGATGGGAGTTGACTGTTTTGCTAATGGTGGGAGGCACGAAACCTTCATGTCCAGTCCAGCCACAGGCAGCAGCTTTGTCTCAGCAGCTGCTGGGTTGGTTTTGCAGCCACTGTGAATAAGTGGTCAGACCACATCCTTAATTGAGTTCAGATGTATGAGGAGCAGATAATCTGGCATGGACTGACACCCTTACACTTCTCATACCTTATAGCTACTACTTGCCTTCCATCACAGGACATCCACCATAATCCCAATCTCCTCCCACACCCACTACTTCAATCTTACATCCCCTCCTCTTACAATACCTTTTTCCTCTTCCAGGCTTCTGTCTCCTGCAAAACCTACCTCTCAAATCCAATATTTCCTGAATTTTATGTTGGCCACCCCCACCTCCAGTCTCAAGCCCATATCCCTCTCAGCTGCTTTTTGGCACCTCCTGAGACATCTCACAGGATCCAGCCCAACAGCATCACCTGGAGCCATCCAACACCAAAAGTCTGGATGTGAGAGGCAGCAACACTGACAGACCTGCCCCTACAGGGACTCTCACAACAAGTCAGGGCAAGGGAACAAGCTTTAACTGGCTCATGGTGACAACTATATTGTGTGCTGGATGAAGCCTAGTGCCTAAGTGCAAAGCAGGTTTGTTGCGGACAATGCTGCCTCCTTGGGCTTGGGCAACTGAATATTATGTATCTCACATCTCTGTGAAACAACTTGAGGAACTTAGCATGAAGATGGAGCAATCAGAAGGGCTATGGAGATGCTAAGTTATTGTTATAACCACTGAGTAGGTGGACCACAGTTATGTGCTTAAGGCTGTGTATTCACTGGTTTATAACCAATAAACAGGCAACCTTTTTATTTTCAATTAAATATACATCTGTCCCTTATCTGGCTTCTTTCTCAATTAACCTTACTCCTAGCTGTATTGTAAATACCTTTGAAACAGAAGATGAAGAACACAGGTGGTTTCTAGGATGGGAGGATGAATAAAAGAGACAGATCAATGTGAATTATCTCAGCTGAAGCAATAAAATGTAAGTGACCTGGGAATGTCCTGTGTGTCTGGTTTTGGACCATAAAGTCTGCCTGGAAAGGATGCCATTTATCTGCATTAATCCCTGAAGCAGGCTTAGCAGTCTTTTTGCAGGCCTGAAACTGCATCTATCATTGCTACTGTAATCTTGAAAGCAGAAGGCTTAATGGCAAAAGCATCTTAAAGCTACAAACATGATTGGAACTAAACCACCACACTTGTACAAAGGGGGAATTCCCAATCAGTAGCTGTGCTTGTTGCTGCAAAAACATTTCAGTTGTGTTTCCACATTAAATACTCAACAGTCTGTGCAGCAGCTCTTTGGCTCACAGTAAGGTCACTTGCTGCTGTCTGCATCTCCCATACATGTAGGTCTGGGCTAGGAGCCCAACTTATAATTGCTTTAGTACCAGGAGCTCAGCAAAAGCAGTGCAGGAAAGGCCCCTGTCACAGTCAGCTGTGATTCTCAGTGGCACCTTTAAAATTCACTTGTGAATAACTGATTAGATAGATTAACTCTGGCTTTTTGCTTCATATACCCGAAGGCAAATTTATTCCTTTGTAGGCAATAAAGTCTTCTAAAGTAAATAAACAAAACCACAGATGGTGGTTTACATGTTCAATTAATATTTGTTGTTAATTATTTGTAACAAACTCTCAGAACTAGTTGTCATGATAGTAGATAAAGACTTACCATGGATCAAGAAGCTGATGTTTGCTGTGGGACCAGTGTTTACAAAGGAGAGTATCAGAAGTCCAAAAAATAGTCACAAAATAGTCACAATATATACGAGATAGATTTATAAAGGCTAAAGAGATGAAACTGAGAGGGGTGGATGGGAAGGAAAATGTAGCCAGTCAAAAATCAGTTAAAATCTGGTGGGAAATGGACATAGATGTTATAAAGCAATATGAAACAAGTGAAATGGAAATGATAATTAACACACTTGTAGATACACTCCTAAACAAAGCTAATGCTGTTATAGAGAAATCTATGCTTGGTAGGATTAGGGACAATAAGTGTGCTAAATGTGTTGGTAAAAAATCCCTAAGACAACATAAGTCTATTACTACACAAACATGGTATCTTTATCAATACTGCTGCAGACAAGCTATGTTCAGTAAATATCTGTGCTGTACTTAGAAAGCACAAGATGAGGAAAAAGATGACAGATTTTCCAGGGCATTAGTAGCTGAAGACAACATTAGGCAGCATTTTCTGGAGATAAATATTTTAAAGCAGAAGCTCAAATAAGAATCACCCCAGGGTACCATGAGAACTGACTAAAGCGGACTTTGCCAAGCAAATGTTCATTTTTAAGACATTTTGGAATACCAGGGAAATACCAGGGAAGACAGCTAATATTGTGTCTGCATGGAAAAAAGGGAGTGGTGTGACAAGAATAGGCTGGTGAGCCTGACATCAACACCAGGCAAAAATATTTATTGCTTTCTCTCCTCCTTTTTCACTCCTGACCTTGTTTCTTTTTGAACACCAGCCCAGTGACCTCGAAGCAACCTTCTTGTTGCTTAGTTTTTCTGTGCATTAGGAGTTGAGACTGATTCCCACTGAGGTCTCTGTGAGCCTGACTGGAATTCCAGTACCCTCCCTGCTAAATACAGCCACACATGGTCCCCAAAAGGTCTTGGGGAAGCAGCTGGCCTGGTATGCGACAGCAGCACATAGGAGCTGGGAATCAGCCAAAGAGTAAGAGTATCAGCTGATGGATTTAAATAGGGACTCAGCTCCAAGGGACCAGAGACGACCAGAGGTGCATTTCCGAGGAGGGACGGTTCTGAGTGATACAGGCTGCAAGGGCCCTTCCCTGGCTTCTCTCCTGAGAACTAAAGTGGGAATGCCTGACCCATGGAAAGATGATGGGTTCACTTGTGCCTTTTTCTTTCTGGTTCATTTATAGGATAGCAGTCTGGTCCATGCTTCTCCATGGTGACTGTTAACATGGTGTTAACAGTCTGTAGCCAGCAACAAGAACTGTCAATAGCCCCTAAACCTTGTGTTTCCTGCTATTATTCTATCCCTAATTTTTCTGCTTTTCCTGCTTATTCTTCAAATATATATTTTTTCAGATATTCTTGATACTTCCCTCAGCCAGACACTTTGCCAAAATCACCATTTTCAAAGTACAGCCTTACAGGAATAATAGGAACAGAACAGGACTTGAACAGGTAATGGAGGGCACACTGCAGAGTCTCGGAAACCTGCTGTGGGTGTTAAGGATATTGTATTTCTAACACAGCAGAAAGACTTGTGGAAAGATTCACTGTTTGACCTCTGCTTCCACATATCCCAGGTACCTGGGCTTAGGCACTGTTTGTTGCACAGGCCAGCCTGAGAGACGTGCTTGATGGTACAAATGTTTTTGGTATGCCATTACTGGTTTCCACCCAAAAATAAGGGAGACCTGCAGGGACATTTAGGGGGCTGAGAACAAACACAAAAGGTAGTATAATATCTGGAATTCACAATTTCTTTTTCTTTACTAATCTTTTACAAGCCATTTTGCAATAGACAAGAGAATTGAGGGGCAAAAAACCAGGACAGCACTGTTCCAAGACATGTTAACTGGAGGAACAAGTTGAACCAGAGACTATATTCAACAAAGAGAATTTCAGTAAAAAGAAGGTATAAAAATTGGAGACAAGAAAGGATAACATCACATTGTATACAACACCAGTTTATTTTTCTAGGCACAAAGTTAGGACTTCTTATTGTTCTTGTACTCAAAAAAGTTAGATGTTGTGCAGTTGATAAAGCTAGGTATGACAACTACAGCCACTGATTCCCAAGGTCTGAGATGGCTGTAGGATACTTCTGAAGCTTTTATTGCTATTATTTTAATAATCCTGGATACAGAATCCAGAGGACTAACAGGATGTTATTTTTCATGAAAGGGGCCAAGGAGAAAGAAAATAACTTCATTTGCTTCAGAAAGTGAAGGGAAACTCCCTGCCCTGATTACAGCTGTCATTGCACGTGTGCCACCATAGACCAAAAGATGCAAAAGGATGGAGAAAAGGACCTTCTGTCACCTCCTCCAGTGAGCTATCGTGGGACTATGTGCATCATCTAGTTGGGCGAATGTGGATGCCTGAGTGAGAGTTCTGGCCAGTCTTTTCAAGGCAAAGGGATCCTGATTTGCTTGCCGATATAAAAGATGGAAACCAGTCCAGTATTATATATATATTTCACCCTTACATGGTAAAAGTTATCAACATCTCTCTCACTGTTTTTCATGGAGGATCAGTGATGATGCTGTGAACCTGAAAGTAGCATCACTTAAACAAGTAATTTGTCCAAGTAACATTCATTAGAGAGGTAATGTCCTCATGCTTTCACTCATACATAGCTGCTCAGCAGTGGAGAGGCATTTACAAAAACTTTATGGAATAGCACGTTTCCTGGTTTATCACCTGAGGGCATGTTAGCTAGACAGGCTTCCTTGTTTAAATAAAATCAATTGATGTTAGCTAGACAGGCTTTCTCATCTTAGTGGATGCAATTGTTGTTAGCTAGACATATCCCTAACTTTAACAATAGGAGTTGCAGTTGCTGAATATTGTTTGTGGCAGGCTTGTCAACAAATGTCTGGTTTAATTTATGAAAGAGAATTGTGTCAACAATGGGAATTTATTGTTTTCTACATTTCATGCCTTCTGGAGTCCTTGGTATATAACACGTTACAGGAAAGGACTTGTGCAAAATGCAAAGCTCTGAGTGAATCTGGGGTCCCACATTTACAACCACAAGCATTAAATGCCTTGAACTGTAACAGCCCTGGAGATGTTCAAAGCCAGGCTGGATGGGGCTCTGAACAACCTGGTCTAGTAGAAGGTGTCCCTGACCATGGCAGGGAGTTTGGAACTAGATGATCTTTAATGTCCCTTCCTACCCAAAGCATTCTGTGACTCTATGAATTCAAACAGGCTCCTTGCAAGGCACTGGGTAGTGCTCTTCCTTGCTCACCTTTTTTTTTTTTGAGATATAATGTATGTATTCAAACACAAAAATTTTTCTTTGAGCTTTCCAGGATCTCCATAAAGGAGTTGAAAGTTGCAGCATTCCACTAAGAAAATATTATTAGAAAACACTACTTTTTTCCCTATGTTGTCTTGCTGAATTAATGAATAATTTCAGGAACCCCAAAACTGCATCTCTCAGCAAAATTTCTGATGGCTGAGGATATTTTAGCAAACTCTTCACAGACTGAGTCTTTCAGCTCACTGTTCAGGCTATGATCACATTTCTTTGTTTCTGGTGGAGCTCTCTGGGGTTTTGTCCCCTGATTGCCCAGATGCGGCAATGGAATCACTGCTTAAAGCAGAAAATAAGAAGCAAGAATAAAAGTGTATTTCCTGATCTTTTCCTGATTGGCAGAAATCTATCCTGGACCTGAAAAGATGGAAGTGTTCTGGAGTTTTGTAGTCCAGATAAATAATCTGTGTCTCAAAGGAAAAATGTATCTCTAACTTAAATTTTCATGAGGAAACATCTCTAAATGTGACACACCCTGTTTTCTTATGACATAGTCTTTATAGATATGTCCCTGGTGGGCTACTCAACTCTGCAAAATTATTACTAATTTCAAAATGTAGGTCATTAATGTGACAGAATCTTCTACTGAATAGATGTTGCTCTGCAGAATTTCATTACCTCTCTTTTGGCTGTGAAAAATTAACTTCTTTTAAAATTTAGGTATAATGATAGGTATTTAAGGGGAGGACCAGTTATGGTAGTTTTGATAAGTAATAAAATATTATATCTTGTGTATACATTGATTAGCTTTCCTCTGTCGTGGTACATACAGATCATGTCTAAAATGACTTGTAAGACCCCTAAAAAAGTGACAGCTGAATCTTTTAAATCCTCTAACATATTTAACTTCAGAGCCACCTTGACAGGTAGGGAAATGTTATAGTGCCCAAGACCTGTGTTCCTCCTCCTATCTGTAAAGACCTCCCTGAAACACGTACGTAAATCCAGCCATCTTAGGGTTCCCACCTGGCCATGAAACACAAGCATTGTTGCAGTCAACGCCACCCTGAGTGAGTTCTTAATTTCCCAGTCATGTCACCTCACCAGGAACTGAAGGATGGTGAAGTTCACCATTTAAAGGACAGGACCTAACAATTTGCAGTGGGTGCAATGAATTTGGGCCTGACCTCATGAGCATGGAGAGGTTGAGAAGAAAGTCTCTGCTGCGTTGTGATTGCAAAGTCACTGTGATGCAGAGATGCACTGACTTGCACAGACATTCAGCCTACTTCTCACCCATAGGCTTACCACCTTGTCAAAAAATCCCTCTGAGGTCTGAGACTAATAGAGACAGCCCTGAAAGCAGAACTAGCTTCCAGCAATTCATCATCATCCAAGCCAGAGTTGTTTGCTCCTCTGGAAGGGGTTAGTATATGTGTTTTGCATGTCCATGCTACAGCTAGTAGCAAATGCTGACTAGAACTGGTCTGTAGCACCAGGAAGGGAACAGCTCTTGGTGGAACAATGGGTTTGCCATGACAGCCTATGACAGGAAAAATCCAAGATTGTTAGTCAAGAAACAATTCTTGAGAAAATTTATTTTATTTTAAAATATGTCTGGGAGTGTTGCAGGGGGTTCTGGTTCTTTTCAAGGGTTTTCTGATACAGTAGAAATATACAGAGAGACAGGGAAAAAGATAAGTCACATAAAAAGGGATAGATAGACAGAGTTGTAAGTGGTGATGTGATAACATTCTTATATATGGCACCATCATTTCTCACAGCAAGACTGTCTGACCAGATGCGGGTGGAAACAGGAGGAAGGAGGCAGAGAACATGTGGTGGGTGAGGGAATCCAGGTCTTTGAGGATGGTCTGTTAAGTGCTGGTACATGTATTTCTGTGGGAGTGGGAGGAGCTCCTATTGTGTTTCAAGCTGAGAAAAGAAACCTTATACCAAATTATCACTTGCAGTAAGTGCAAGGTCAGCCACTTCTGAGAAGGCAGTAAAACATTCCCAGGGAAAGTTTCTTTGCACTCCTGGTTAATTTTAAGAGCTTTCTGAAATTTTGAAAATTATTAATATCGTCAGGCATAAATAGGTGCCTGGGAAGAAAAAGAGTTTTCCGAGGAAAATATGTGTAAAACTGATCCGACCTCCTTTTTGCGGTTTTGCTCAGAAAATGAGAAGACACCGTTGCTACAGGGAGAAGCTGAAAGGAGGATTTCCCCTGCACAGACATCTGTTTCAGGCTGAATGTTCATGCCCGTGTTGTTTTCTCTGCTGGCAGTAAACCACTCTGCTCAAATGATCATATCCCTGTATTTAGGGACTTGAATGAATAGGAAGAAAAAACCTCTTCATGAAGCTTTGAAATGGCAAGAGGGATCAAATGAATATTTTCCTTGGCATCAGCTAGTCCCGCTTTGTTCAGAGCAGGAACTTTGAAAGTCCAGTGCCTGGAGCATCACAAAGTCATAGACCAGCACTTGGAGATCACCAAGATCTCCAAGGGAGAATATTGCCTCTTTGGATTTCCAGGCACTCCTTAAAAGAAATAAGGAACATCACAACTGGCACTTCCGCCAGCTTTTTTGTATTCAAAATTGTGCTCCATTCAAAGGCTTAAGGCAGATATCCCCCTCACCTGGTGGGGATAGTTTGCACAAATCCACTCTTTGAAGCTAAGAATCATTTTGAACAAAATTCTTGTTAGGAAACATGTAACAACACCACAGCTGAGTCCTTTGCAGAGTGAGAGCTGAAATCTTTGGATCTCTTCCTCTGCCCACCAAACCCCATGTGAAAAGTGGGATGAGGTTCCCACAAGCAACTCCAATTTCAATACTTTTCAGACTTTATTTCTCCAATTCTGTGGCCTCCTGTGGTAGCAAACTATGCAGGCTGGCTATCAGCCGTGTGAAGGCCTGACTTTTATACATTTTAAATTTACCTGCTGGCAGCTACATTTATAATCAAGTGCCAGAAGAATGGAAAAAATAATGTAATGCATCTCAGTTGTTACCCAGAGTTGCTATGGGGACAGGATGGGTCTGGGAAAGAGTATCAGAGAAGGGTCCTGCCAAAAACCAGTATCATGTCTCTCAGAAAGGCTCCCCAGAGGACTGTTTAAATAGCAGTCTGGGAATCTCCCAGTGTAGAAAGTGGAGCAGGAAAGGAACAGATTGATCTGGAAGCATCCAGAAAGGAATGGTTTGACTCTCCCCTGCCTGAGCCATGCAGGATGCAGAGGAAGAGAGGAAGGACTGAAGAAGCAAAGAGACGGTAGGACATGGGTAGCTGTGGGAAAAGGAGCCTGTTGCCTGAGAACTCTTCACCAGCTTCACTAGCTAATGCTTCTGAGGAGTTTAATATTAAGCACTTTGGGTTTCTCTCAAAGCCTGCTAAGTCAATGGGAATCACTCTAGTTTTCTCTGTGTTTTGGACTGAGTCCTTTCAAAACAAGAGGTGAATAGAAACATAGGCTTTCTTCTTCCCTGTGGCCAGGATTTCAGCATACCTCAACTTTTAGGATCATGACTGACTTTTCCAAAACAATTTCCCTGGGAATGGAGAAATGATCACAAGTGACTGAAATACCCGGGCTCTCTTCAGGTGGTTCACTGGCCAAGACGGAGAGACTCCCTGCAGCCTCACACTTCTCCTGGTGATCACGAGACAGGAGCAGACAGGCTGGCAGCCAGCACTGTGGTTCTCCCGCACAACCAGGAGCAAGCACAGCCTTACAGGAGCTGAGCTTTGCTCCTTTGCATCTGCTTGCCAGTACACTTCACCTACATTTAGGAAGTTCAGTAAATTTCTGAGAATCTGGACTTACCCAGCATGTTTTGTTTGTAATTATGGCCAGATTCTTCCAGTAAGAGCTCCAGGTAGCTGAATTCCTTCAAAGGTCTTGTCCTGGTTGTGAGTACTCAGAATTTTGCCAGCTCTGCCCCAGCACCTGGAATGCATTCTCTATTTTCTGTGATAGCAGAAGGATCTATGACACTAAAGGGATGACTTTTTCATCACATGCTGGAGCTGGAGTTCTCTGAGCACATAAGCTGGCCAGAAGTGGTGTTAAGCCTACTGAATGTATACATGTGCAGTTCTCTGTTAAATAAATTGTCTACTTAATTAAATTTGAGATGAGATTTATTACAGGGCATTAGCCAGAAAAGATCCTGAAAAAAATGAGGTTTTTCGCTTTCACTAAATCTTGGACTGTTGAGGTATTTTTGTGTGTGGTATCTCAAAAACACCTTGGCTAGCTTTTGATTTTAAAATAAATACATTTAGAGAAGCAGAAAGTGTTGCAAATGTTTATATTTTGCTTGCCTTTTATTTGAGTTCCTCTAATTCTGAAACAGGAAATATTTTTTTGTCCTTAAGAGGAACAGGTCTTTTTACAGCATTTGTGTTTTCTAAGAGGCAATTTTATATTGCTTGTTAGCAGTTATATTTTCCAGCTCACAAAGCTTAGATAGTTCATTTCCCTTTTCCAAAGGACCTCCATAGGTGTTTTAACATCTGCAGGAAAATAGGCACAATCATTTCTGCATCATGGGGGAGGTCCTATTGGGACTAAGGTAGAATAAAAGGGTATGCAATCTGCTTGGAACCTCTTATATAAAATATTTTTGCACTATAATTTGACAAATTGTGAACTTAAAACCTTTTGGGGAGGAAGCCACTAGGTTTTTTAATTACTTGAATTTTTTTATTTATTAAAAATGCAATCTGATTTTATTTTCTATGATCAAATTTTAAGCCTAGTTTCCAACTTCAAATTATTTTTGCAAAACTTATAATGGAGAATAGTTAGAAAAATAAGAGTCAGATAAAAGCAACATATCCCAAAAGCATTTAAACAAAGCACAAGGATTGTCACAAACTTTTCCTTGTCCCTTTGTAACAAAGAAATAGTCAGAATGTCTTTGCATTATGACACAGGATGAGAAAAAATGTCAAAAACCTCACAAATTTTTCTGAGACAGAGGAATTGTCCCCACCTGACCATATGTTCTACCGGAGACTTGCAAATCACATCCCTTCCTCTGACTTCCACATTCCATTGGCACAGGCTGTGCTTCTCTCCCTGTATCTGCAGCACAGAACCCAAAAAAGCCACACATGTAGGGAGGCACCCTCAGCTTGGTGAGAGCTACAGGAGCACAACTTACCAGCTGCTTTAAAGAGGAATAAGGCTGACAGGCTGCAGCTGCAGCTCCAACCAGCACCAGCGACTAAACCTCCAAAAAGTGGTTCTTTCCCACACACTGGCCAGCCCAAGTGGTTCACCTTAACTGCCTCCAGGACACAGCCTCCTGGAGAGGCCTTGGATTGTTCACTGCATCTGGCTCGTTACTACTGTATATCCTGCATTTATGGTCTTGTGGCTCAAATTCAGAGTTATTGGTGGGGCTCTGCAGCTCATGTTAGTAACATTTGTACCTGTTTTCCAAGTGTCTTGCTGGCTCTGCCAGGCTGCTATTGCTGCTCTCCAACTGTCTGAGGGACAGTTCTCTGCAGACTGTCCAGGGCAGGACACAGAATCATAGAAAGTCAAGGCTGGAAGACATCTTCAAGATCACCCAATCCAACTGTCCACCCAGCACTGCCACTGTAAACGCTAAACCACTAAACTAAATCACCCAGTTCCAGATGCCTCTTAAACACCTCCATGGTATAATTCCACACTTCCCTGGGCAATCTACTCCAGCACCCCACCACCCTAACACTGAAAATACCTTTTCTAATATCTAATCTGCATCTGCCCTATCTCAGTTTAAAGCCATCTCCTCTCGTCCTCTCACTTCAGGCACCGCAGAAGAGATTGGCCCCCACCCCACTACGCTCTCCTTTCAGGCAGTTGTGGAGACCAGTGAGGTCCCCCCTGAGCCTCCTCTTCTCTAGACTGAACAAACGTAGCTCCTTCAGCTGTTCCTCATAAGATAAGTTTTCTAGTCCTTTTGTGAGACTTGTTGCCCTTCACTGGGCCTGCTCCAGCCCCTCAAAGTCCTTTTTGAAGTGAGGGGTCCACAAATGAACACAGCACTCCAGGTGCAGCCTTACCAGTACCAAGTAAAGGGCGACAATCACTGCCCTGGTCCTGCTGGCCACACTATTCTTGATACAGGACAAGATGCTTTGGCCTTCTTGTCCATCCAGGCACATGCTGGCTCATGTCCAGCTATGTCAACCAGCACCTCCCAGGCCACTTCTGCTGAACAGCTCTTGAACCAGTCCTCCCCAGGACTGCAGAGCTGCATAGGTTTGTTGTAACTCAAGTGCAGGACCTGGAACTTGGCCTTATTAAACTGTGAGCAAGGCTGTTCTGCCAGTCCATCTGCAAGAAGATGATATTCCCCCACTGCTGCTATTTAACCCCAGCCAGCAACTATGTACCACAGAGCACTCACTCACTCACTCCCCTCTGCCTCAGCCTGCTGGGATGAGGAAATCAGAAGAAAAGGTAAAACCCATGAGCTGAGATAAGAATAATGTAAGAATTGAAATATAATAATAATGATAATATTAATAATAATACTGTAAGGAAAAGGAGAAAGAAACAAGTGATGCACAGTACAAGTGCTCACCACTGTCCTCCAGTAGTGGTCAGCCCGTCTCAGCCAACTCTCAGTTCACATATCGGGCATGATGTTCTGTGGAATATCCCTTTGGCCAGCTCAGGTCAGCAGTCCCAGCCATGCTCCCTTCCATCTTCTTGTGCACTTCCTCAAAGGCAGAGCATGAGACACTGAAAAGTGCTTGACTCAGGGTAAGCACTACTTAGCAACAACCAAAACATCAATGTGCTATCAACATTATCCTCCTGCTGAATCCAAAACACAGCACTGCACCAGTGGCTATGAAAAAATGAACTCTGATCCAGCTGGGACCAGGATACTCATGTGAATGGCTGAGGATTCCACAGGGCAATTGGGGTCTGTTTTGATTTCCTCAAACGGGAAATAGAGAGATTTCAGATTCAGACTTCTGAGTTTGCATAGGCAGAAGAGAGAGATTCAACCCCCCTTTACCAAATGTGTGCTAGTGCAGCAGTAGAGATGTGGACTTCAAGAACTGCAGTGAGCATTGGTTAGGACTGCTCACCCACGGGAGACAGGAACTCTCCATAGGGTGCTGATACAGTCTCACCCAGCTCACTGGTACAGCCACAGAGGGGTGGGCACAATGGTTGGGTTGCTGGAAAAGGGAACGTCTTATCTTAAAGAAAGGTATGCAGAGGGTGGCTCAGCCATAGCTTTCCTGTAAGACCCTGTATCCTCCTTTGCAGATGTTGAAAACTGAGCTGAACAGGGCCCTGAGGAAGCTGAGAGAGCTGGCCATGCTCTTAACACAGTCAGTCGGTCAGTCTGTCAGTCAGTCTGTCAGAGGCTGGAGCTCCTAAGATCTCTTTCAATGTAAATTTTTGTCTGATTTTGTTCATGTACTGCAACACCAGATACACAGGTGAAAGAAACAGTGAATGGTCAGGAGCACTGAGAGAGAGAAGAACGACCTATGGAAGCCATGCAACCACTTATATTCTCAAGCATCACAGGATGTGTGGCAAGTGATGGTTCTGAATACTTACAGACAAGCCCAGACTGATGGGGTTCATGATGCAGAAGAATACTTTAAGGTTTTTTTAAAAAAAAACAAGAAAAAAAAAAGTCCCTGAAGCTTGATCCAATCTCCTGGAAACTGAATTTGCTTCTTTGATTTCACTGTTTTTCTGGAAGACTTTAAAGCTCCCATCAAACTATCAACCTGAGGGATGAATTCATGTATTACAGAACCTAAAGAAACTGTAATGATCAAATTTGTTTCCTTTCTAACATATACCATAAGATAACCCTTCAATCACTCCTGTAGCGACAAAAGTGTATCTTCTGGAAAAAGCTCTGGGCTTTAATGGAAGGAACACAAAATGTTCCTTGGAGCAGAGGTAACTGAGAAACTGAAGTCCCTGCCAAAGGTACTGATCATTACAGCAGTGGCTGAGAGCAGCTGAGCTACATGGGATGAAAGGATTTCTGTTGGACCAACCATGACTCTGGGAGCAAGATAGAAGGCCAGAAAAAGACTAGAGATGCAAAATACTGAATTTGGAAAAAGTCAGGCAAAAAGCTTCTGGCACATTTGGATTTCTCAGCAGGGAAACCACCTCCTGCTTACTTTTATTTTTTATTTATTTTGTGGAGCAAGGAGACCTGGCTCACACTTCTGGCAAATAAATCAGATTGCACAAAGGCTCTGCATGACTCTATCAGCTCCTCCTCCCAAAAGAAACATGACACAGAAAAACCCTGAATAGCTGCTAAGCTTTCAAGCCAAAGGAGCATGGGATTTCCTGCAGCAGAATTTTATGGTTTCTTTGCAGCATTCAGAGAATACTTGGTGTGGGCTCTTCTGCCAGAGGGGCCCATGTGATATAACTGCTCCTCATAGCACATAGAAATCATAGAGAACACAATTAACTTTCTGCCTCTGGGTAGCTATGGTCACAGTGACGAACACAAGGAACTACCCACATGTGCCCCTGCCAGTCTGGTAAGTGGCCCTCTCAGTGTGCAGCAGGGATGAGAAAGCTTCCCAGGAGCTTGCAAAGAAATTACCTACAATCCTTAATGCTTGATTTGTTATTAACATATCCAGAAAATAGGGGGATGAGTTTCAGCTGCCTTATGACAAATGTCCCATGTGGTGGTCCCCTGACTGTGCTGGGAAGAGAGAGGGACAAATGAGCAATTGGGCCCAGGGTGAACAGGGGTATTAATTAAGGAGACTGTGCCAGCCCTGTGGGTCCTGTAGATCCTTCTCTGGCAAGTGGTTCAGAGTTAAAGAAATTCATATATTGCCCCTGGTTTATGTCGATAATGTAAAGTGTGTAACCTCATATTCTCCATAACATGCATCTAGCAGAAAGACAAGAGAGCAGCTGGAGCAGGAGATGCCTGATGTACATCACCAGAGTTTCCCTAGCTACTCACAGAAAGCATCTCTCTCGAGAAAGAAGGTATCATTTATTCCTAATTACAATAGGATATCTATTAGCACTTCAGTTTCCCACGTTTTATTTTTTTTAGCCATTCACATCCTTACTACTTTTTTACATTGCATTGATGTCTGACAGGGACAGGCAGGCATTAGAGAGACAACATCCTTACTGTCCATCAGGCCCTGCAAATGTGATGGATGGACATCAACATCAGTGGTTCTGGTTCCAAGCCAAATTCAGCTACATCATGCAGATGGTTCAGATTGGTTAAGTGCAGTTAAAATTCAGATGCTTCTCATACATCTACAGGTCATGGCTCAGAGTCAGATCTATAATAAAACGCAAGACATCCAAGTCACTGAAGTACTGAACCAAATTCCTACTGATTTCAATGGGACTGAGGTACCTAAATGTTTCTGGTTTTAAGCCTTCCTCCCTTTGTGCATCTCTGTCCCACTACAGGTAGTAAAAAAGCTGAGGTAGAGGCTATCCATCACCACATGATCTTTGCATACCTTGCACAATAGGACTGTGATGGCTGCTGGGTGGTTTGGCACTCTAATTGTACAAAAATACCAGTACTTCTACAATTCATGGGGGATATGATTGCTAGGCAGATGGGGTGGTTGCTGAACTAAACCATGGCTGGAGCTGAAACAGAAAATATATCCATTTCACTGTTTAGTCTCCAGTTTCACTGATCACTTCTTTCTCTCCTGAACTGCCTGTAGTCACCTGTGACTTACTGCATCTGCATGTCTATGGTGCCTCCAAGGAAGAGGAGGAATCATTCAAGAATATTTTTACTTCCAAGCAGAGGTTTGCATAGACAGTTTTCAATCCATAATGGAGGAATTCAGTTGGCTAAAGATACATACAGTGTCATCCAAGGTGCTTGGGATATCAAGACAGATATCTGCAAAAGGCAGATGTGACAAAAACCTATGGGAAACTTGCATCTTTATAGGACAGCAACTGGTTGGGAAAAAGACATGCATTCACTAAAATGGTACTGGTGCCTGTATTTGGGCCATTGAGCCAGGCTCCAAATGTCATCCTCTGAAGTAAAAATTATTCCAGAAAAAGGTATTTGCCTGGAAACCTTAGATGACTTCCATCTTTATGTTATGTGGTTATCAAGACATACCATAAATTTTGAAGATGAAGGCAAGAGACCTTTCTTAAACTATATCCACCCTTCAGGTACATCTTTTATGGTTCAAGACTCACCACACAATTTAGTCACAAATGCTGGAGGCGGTGTGGAGCTGGGCCAAGCAGTGAGGCCCTGTGGGGCAGCAGGATGCCCCAGGGCTCAGCAGCAGCAGGGAACTATGTTGGCTTCCAGTAGGTACAGGCAATACCCTGCAGCAATACTTCTTGGGGTTCCCTGGCCCGCTGGATTGATGAGGGCTGTGTTCCAGACACACATCAGCCAGAAAATTGCACTGGTTATGGGAAGGTCCATCAGCAGGGCTCCCTGATGGATACATCACCCTGCAGTGACATGGGAGCACACATCTGGCTGCAGGAGGAGTGTAAAGGGGAGCCGTTTAGGGAGTGTCTTTCTTAACCCAAGAAAGTCGAAAATTTTTGCGTCTGGAGGAATCAGTCATCCCTTAGATGTTGGGCCATTTTCTTCAGAAATGAGCCTCCTCCCAGACAGAGGCAGGAGAGAGATGGTCCCTGTATCATGAGCAGGGTGGAGACTCACAGCTCATTGGTGTTTGTCCCGGTTTCCCTAACACATGTCTGAGTCAGGGAAGCTCTGCTGTCGGAGAAAGTGATGGCTGTAGTGGTAAAGTAAAAATTCCTCTGTTTGCATCATTGCAAACAGCCACTTTATTTCCTCATCTCTAGCAAATAAGAGCTGTTATGAAATACTGTTTTTCCTTTCACCATCTGATGAGTTAATAGTGAGCCCAATTAAATGCAGCACAAGACAATCCAGTTATATGCATCTCCCACTGTCTGACTCCCTTTCAGAACTGTTACATCACTTTTAAGTCATTTCCTTTCCCTGATGAGGCAGCTTCACTTACACCAAAAGGCTTGATCTAAACCAAATAGTGTTACAATAAACCAGACAGCCTCATTTTTGATGTCATTGGCCTTTAGCCTCAGAGGGGCTTCTCCAGACAGAAGCTGCAACTTCTTACAAAATGTCAAAAAATATTCATCATCAAAACCTCAAGTGACAACTTGGGACTAAGTATTGTGAGCTTTATCATTGTATTTTAAATGACAGAGATTTTTATTTGTTGTAGCAGTGCCCAGGGTGGCAGAAGGAAAGATAAAAGAAGGTATTTCAAAAACCATGTCACAACAGACATCAAGTACTCTCAACTTGGTGATTTAGCCGTTGTATTTCTCCATAAACTGCCAATCTGTGGTGTGAAGAAGCAGCATTTGTGGGTTTCCTTAGAGAAAAGCAGAAGTGCTCCACTTATTATACTATAACAGTGAATACTGAACATGTGACTCAACTCAGATATTATTTAGGAAGAAAATTTTCAGCAATTCTAGCCCAGGTAGAAACACATCTATTGTTTTATATCTCAGACAGGGGGGACCAGGTGAGATGGCTTTACTTTGAGCAGAGAAGAGACTTAGCAGAAGCAGATGTAATTCTCCTTACTTTCTTTATGAAGTTTTATATATTACATGAATCAATAAACCTACAAAGCTAAAAACTGCTATTGTGGAAAACTGTAGCTGTTTTTTAACCTGTTTTAACTCCAAAGGAGTTGAAAATAAACCCAAAGGAAAACTTGGATCAGGAATTGTATCTTAGCAAGGTATATCTTCCCCTGATTGTGTCCCTAATACACATTAATCTGTATTAGCAACTCTTACCAGAGCCATCATATTGCCTTCTACACCAATTTCTGACCACACAGACAGCTATGTGAAAAATCTGGTTCCTTTAAGAGACAGTTATTCCTTGGTTTCTTTCAGGACAATGCCAGAACTCATGGATTTATTCTGTATAAATGAGAAATTCCACCCCTCATTAAACAGATAGAGTCTGTAGAAGATAATTAACCACTCCTTATGGTCTATCCAACCCACAAAATTTGGGTCAGATACTGCTTGCCACCCACATTAATTGCCCAGAACAGACTGACTGGTTTTGGACCAAATAGTGTCTCACAAGCACTTAATATCCCTGGCATGGCATAAAAGGAAACAGAAACCTGAGATGAAGAGAAAATTAGAATGGTGGGAAGAAAAACAGTTTTTTAATGGTGCAATGGACTTTGTCTGTCTAATGAATCCCCTTTGAAAACCACCCATAGTAATAAATTAGGATGTAATATATTGCAGATGGATCAACAGGGGCACACACATACTCTTAAGTATCTGCCACAGGTGTTTGATTTTATGTTTGACAGAAGGTCAAGGAGTAACCAGGCATGGACAATCGTGCTATGGCTTGCAGCACTAAAATCTTGTTCCAGACTGGAAGGAAAACTAAGCCTCTTGGTTGTTCTGTGGAGCAGAATCAGTTGATATAATGGGCTTTTGATTGAAAACATTATTAAAAAATTCAGGTCTGGACTTTTTTTCTGCATATAGTATTTAGAAGACTTCTTCTAACCAGAGACATCATTGTGATCCAGTAACTTTAATACAATGTTTTACTTTGACAGAACAACATATGCTGACAATATTACATTAAAAATGTGTCTGGACCTGACCAGCTTCTGTGAGGTCCTTCCTGCATAGTCTTGTCCCATTGGCTTAGACATCAAGTGGTCTCTAGAAACAAACCTCAGATCCTACAGTCTTTAATTACAAGAAACCTTTGGGGGTCTTCAGCACCAATTGTGAAGATATACTCAGTATTTTTTTCAGACCTACAGATGAAGCAACCTAACAAAAAAGTATACACAGGAGAATATCCCATTCTTCCAAAATAGGTTAAAAATCTACAGAGGAATAAAAAAAACCCCCACATGTAAGGATGTTAGAGACATTTTCATTGAACCTTGTACACTGTTGCTGTCAGTGCTCCAGTTTTCTACAGCTTCACAAAGAAGTCTGGAATGATTAGCCATTTCCTGAGTTTCAGTCATGCTTCCTATCCATGTGAACAGTAAGCTTCCTATCCATGTCTCAGGTAATTTAGCTTTACTGTTCCTCCCCTCCATGTTTCTGTTTCTCAAAAAAACCCAACCAAAGAAGAAAACCTCAAAGCCAACTGCAGAAGTTTTGGGAATCTCCCAGTTCTTGCACATGTACCATGTAGTAAAGGGTATCCGTGTGCCAGTCACCCCAGTGCACAGTACACTGAAACAGAAAGGCAGCCCCTGGAAGCTGAGAGGTTTAAAATGCAACGTATATAAGGGTTTACCCTCCAGTCCAAACAACTGCTAATAGTCACTGTTAGAGCTGGGGGACTCACCCAGCTGGACCTGTGGTCTGACTTTTTCATTCTTGCAGTGCTTATTCCTGAGTTGAGTTTCTCCAGATGCTCTTTACTATGATCTTGGAGTAAAAAGTGGGCAGGACAGTCTTTGCTTGGCACTAGATATGAGTCTTATTTATTTAAATCATTCTCTCCTAGATTGCAGCTGATGCTGCAGGTAGGGTCACACTAGAGCTGTTGTGGTCTCTAACATTTTGCTGTATTCTGCAGACAGAATACTGTGGAATGTCAATGATTTCTGTTGCTGACTGATCAAATGTCGTATTTTTAATTGAATTTTTACAGCAGTGGTCTAGTGACAAATATGTATGCTCTGCATTATGCCTGTTCATGACCTAAAACTGAGAGCTACAGCAGAGTCTCTGCTAATAATAAACAGTATTAAATGTCAGCCAGATGAAACTGAAGAATGGAAAAAAAGAATAGTATGACGCAGGGAGGTTCTCTTTTCACTTACTTTTATTTTTACTGCATTTAGAGGACTTTCACAGTTTCTCTGCCCTGAGTAATATTTTTGAACATAGAAATTCACTTCTATGAAGTGAAGTTCACAAGTCTTCCTACTGACTTGAGGAGAAGTAGGATCAGGACCAGTGTTTTGGTTTCTCCTCCTTACCAACTTTCCCTGCCTTAGTAGTGTTTGTCTGCTCAGACATGTTTCTATTTTGAGTCTTTTCTTCTCCACAGATCCCCACTATGTGCTGAGGATAGGCTTCAACTGCATCCAACACGTTGCCACGAGAGGCAAGTTGTTCTGTAAGCAAGGAGGAATGTTTTATTGTTCTGGCATTTTGTCTCTTTGGATATGGTTTAGAAATCAAATAATACATTGAAAACATGCTTAAACAAAAATGAAGCCCAAGAATCCTCATTTTTTGTTTCTTTTACTTAGTTATTGTGAGACTCCTAGCAAAGCTAACACCTCATAGCTTTAATGGAAGTCCTTCAATAATAATGAAGATAGACAAACAGTGTCCAGCATTGTCAGTACAGGTTGGAGTTTGTTGTGGTTCTCCTGATTCTGTGTAAGACTCTCCTTTTTAGCTCTTTCTGTCCTTCAAAAAGACAAAACACTCTTCGGTATTTCTATGCTAAAACTTAAGACTCATGAAAATCAGAAACTGTCTCAGTAGATACAAGAAGTTATGAAGGCAGATTACCTCCAAATACTTTGCCTGCAGTTGCCCATAGCAAATAAAATTGCTTTCAAAAATTACACCTTCAAACTCTGCCTGGTTTTTTATGGCATGAACCAGAAGAATAGAATTTGCTCCTCAAGGCTGTAGCAGTAGTTCCCGGAAAGTCTGTGGGCTTTATGTAAAAGGACAAAAGTAAAAAAGATTAAAAAATTCTATGAGTGAAGAACATTGTAAACTGTTGTTAATTTCAAACTTGAAGTTTTAAAGCTATTTAACCCTACAGTAATTATTTTAGGGAAGGTTACCAGCTATTTCTGGTATTTTTCTGGATATTTCTGGAAACAAACAACCTGGCTACTCTGTCAGCATGGGTCGCATTTGCACGGAGACAAAATCGAGTCAATTATTTTTGTGCATTCAAAGTAATGGAGAGGATTACACTGGCAACTCCCATCACCTCAGAATCCACAGGATCCCTCATCATGGGCTTTATAATTAAAGCCTTATTTAAATGGAAGGAACTTTCTCTGCAGAACCTTCCTCAGCTCACACAATTTTAGGAAAAAAAATGTACTAAAACATTCAGATTTTATGTAAGGGCATCTTGAAAAGTAAACAGAACTGGAAAATTCATTCCAAGACTTGAGCACAAAAGTTCTCAAGAAACACTTTCTGGTGTTAGGATAAATATCATTAACTCAAGTCACAAAAACATTAGTGTGTCAACAACTGCACAAAGATGAGGTCTATCATTAGTGGAGCCAGAATAAACCCTTGATTTTTGCATTCCTCAGTTCCTTGCCAGGCACACAGGGCAAAATGCATTACAGGTAAAATGACATGCAGTGGTGACCTTAGTGACAATTCTCCCACAGAAATGCTGCCTGTTTTTTTCCTTCACAGATTTCTTACCACTATTCTTTCAGACAACATGCTATAAAATCGTATGTAATTGGAGGAAAAAAAGAGCACCATCTTCCATAACTAGAAGAAAAAAACGATAGCTTGGATTTTTTAACAGTCTGATCAGACAGAATTTTTATTGTGGATGCAGAATGAGAAAAATAACAAAAATAAAGCCAGTTATCCTCTTTTACCTGTAAGGAAGTGGGAACAGTTAGAAATAAAGTCACAGCCAGAAGAAGGTCAAGAAACCAAGATGTGAAATGCTCTTGGTCAGATTTTTGGTTTTACAGGATAAAATTCTCACCTAGTGAAACCGATGGCAAAATTTCTGCTGCTGTAGAGCAAGAGTTCATACAAAACTCTGATGACTCATGAGTATGTGTCAATAGGCAAATAGATTATATTTTCATATTCCAAACTCAGATTAAAAAATTGTCACCAGTAAGTGATAGCTGTTTTATTGAGCAATGCATTAACTGAATTGTTGGTGTTCACATCACACTTTGAATAACCTGAGTTTGTGAGAAATGGCAGAAAGAAACAGCACGTTCTCTTTCTATAGAAGGCCATTGTCTGGTTTAGAAAACTCTAAACTTGGATGCAAATCAAAACTTGTGGTTTCAGTCCATCTCTGGAATATTTTGCCCTACCATTTCAATTCCTTTTCAACTAAGTACCTTATATACAAGGAAACACTGTCTAAATCCAGCAGCCTATTTTGGAGGAGTTATTCAACTCAAACCTTCAACAAAGTGAAATTCATGGCACTAAGCCAAATGGTGGTTTATTCATGCCTTTCTATCAGCAATCTATTTGAACTGCTTGAGACTGCCTGAATAAATAGTTGGCCCCTGCTGGCTGCCACCGAGCTCAGACTTCACTCCTGGCAGCATTCACGAGACGAACCCCGCAGTGTTTTCTCCTGTGCCCACCATGCTCTTCCTGTGTTGTGGTTGACACCTGAAGCTCCTGGCCCCTCTGTACTTCACATCTGATCTATGTGTTCTCCTTGAACTGCTGTCCTGTACTTTGACATGTGCTGCTGAAGCACCTGGCTTCATTCACCTACCAAACTTTGTGATTACCTGTTGTATCCTGTGGGGTAGNACCCCTCAAAAAATAACCCATTCTTCCTCAAAGCACAACAGTATTGCACCATTTTTAACCATAAGCACTGAGGAGATATATACTTCCTAATTCACTGGGCAAAATGTCCCTGACTTTCCCAGGTTCTGGGACTGCCATCTCATCATAACTTTGTAAATTCTTCTGACTTTCATTATCTTTATTTTATTTTCCTTTTGTAGGCTATTTGCAATTTACTTCTCTAGTGAGGGCTTGTTCCATACATTTTTCTAGTGGCTACTTCGCTCCAAGCATACCATTGTTTTCTCAGACCAAATCTGGCACATAAAAATATATGTCTGTTTCTATTCTATAAGTTTGTACTATGTTTAAAGTATCCATTTCAAATATCTTTAAAGGATGTGAAGATTTTAGACCAATGTATTTACTCTCCATTTTGTTTGCTCCAGTCTCTAAGGCAGTTAGAGTCTTGCTGGTTCCTGCTTTTTATCAGGAGAGTTACTGTTGATATTTGTTGCAACTCTTACTCATTAACTTTGGAAAAAACCCTCTCAGTTTAAGTGCTTTTGCAAGACTTGCCTATTCCACACCAACAATTGAGGTTGACAGGTGTTTTTGTTTATTTAATTCCCTCCTCCTTTCTTTTTTCCCAACTGAAACTGTGGTAATTCAGGCTTTTAGAAAATACTTGGAAACATGATATTTTGCATTAAAAAACTAGGCCATACTCATGCTGCCAGCAGTGCATGTTTGAAGTATTAACACAAAACACCTAAAAGAAACATAATATTAATAAAGAACTCTGCATTAAAACGCTATTTCAAGACAAGCCAGCTGTCTTTCTTATCCTGAAAAAAAGCCAGGAAACCCAGATGTGGAGTTAATCAAACTGTTCATTATAAATGAGCTACCTGGCAATATTAGCTATTTATTTTCCCCTAATGATTCAGAAAAAGCCATGGTTTTTATATAGTTATTTATTATTTGAGTTAATCCAATACTTTGTGTGGGCAACCACTTTGATTCATTGTCTAGGCATTAGCCATTAGTGGTCTGACTTAATAAAGCAATGTCAGGACTGAGAATCTGTTGTAATACAGAATTTTCCACTCTGCTTCTCTGTTATCTGAAGACAGATAAGAGGCGGACTATCATTTAAGAGAAACTTTTCCATGGGGAAATTTACACATGTGGCCAATAGCCCTTCATTTCTTTGGTCTCTTTCAGCAGATATCTAACACAAGATGCTGGTGTACCTGGGAGAAGGAGCAATGGCCCAGGCTGCCAGTGCTGACTGGCCACAGCCTTGCTCCCCTCAAGGAACATAAACTGAACTTACTTTTTATTTAATCTGCCTGATTTGCACATACAACTTTGTCACTGCATTCCTTGAGAGGAATGGACCTGTGGCCATTGCATTCTCCATCGTGGAGACCAATCTGCCAAACCACCCTCATGAGTCTTGCCCACCAAAATGATACCCAAGGCATGAGTACAGCTTAATAACTTCAGGATCATAATGGTCAATGATAAGTCAATCAATTAATTGACAATTTAAATTAATATTTTGCAACTAATTCTAAAAACTTGAGGGTAATCACAAGACCATCTCCATGGGCATATCTACCATATCTCGGAGGGAGAGGGAATATCAGATGGCTCAGGGCATTAGGGGGACAGAAACCACTCTGCAGAGACAGACAGAGTATCTCACTAAATGGGAAGTTTTTCAAGACTGAAAGCAATGAAGATCAGTGAATGTCACTTACAGACACCTTTGTTTCCTTCCCTACCCATGTTTATTGAACTTTAGTTCAACTTCATCACAGTGGTACCACACTTATTTCATGCATGCACCATTTTTAGATTTGAAAGAGGGCTGCAAAGAAAAGACAATCGTACTACATATGAGTGTTGCACATACATGTTTGGTTTGACAAGGTATCCAGCATGAAGGTAATGCTATTTAAGCTCTGTATATGGTCACAGCTGGGGATTCAGCTGGAACTACGCTGTTCTGTTGCATGAAAAATTCTAACAAGAAAACTGAAGGTAATATGTTTTCTTCTGAGTGCTGTCAGCTAGGTATTCCTGCTGTGCTTTTTTTTTTTTTTTTGAAAAGCAATGGCCATTTTTCCACTTATGACTAAAGTACAATCAGTCTGATTGTTGGTGGAAACACCTTCCCTGGAGGTGTTTAAGACGTGTCCAGATCCGGTGCTGGGTGATGTGGTTTAATGAATCAGGGGTTACAGTGGTAGTGCTGGGCTGATGGTTGGACTGACTGATATTAAAGGTCGCTTCCAACCTTGATGATTCTATGAAAGCATCAGCAATTCATCTGTGTTTTTGACAATACTATAACAGACCAGGAACTCTGCAGTAGGTAAAGCAAAATCCCTTTCCATTTAAGGCCAATATTTTAAAATGCTCTAAAATTCACTGCTTTCTCATTTCTTTGAAACTACCTGCTATTTCATTAACAGAGAGCAACACTAGCCTACCTGGCTAACTGGGAATCAATCTCTCTCAGATTTTCCTCACCATTTACCAGCCATTTGTTCCAGGCTACTTGTGGCTCCCATTGCTTCACAGGGAAGGAAAGGAAGCACAGTATTAACAACAAACAAAGAGCTGGCAATTGTAAGTAGCTGTGAACCTGATTCACAGCCCAAAAAATCATATTGTGTGTGAACAGTGAGAATGCACAAGGGTCTGCAGATTGGCAGCTTTCACTGTAATTGGAGGATTTCTGAGGATATCCAATACTCAGCCAGCATCCTTTCAGATCCAAGTAAGACAGACATGAAGGGAGCAAAGCATCTTGCTAAAGTCTGCCTCTGTCACAGCACTTTTAATTGGAGTGGGGAAGTAATTTGAAAACAGCCTGAAAGTTGGAAAACAATCAGAATTTCCAAAAGGAAAACAAACTTCACATGTGAATACTTATAGGCCTGGGATCATGGGAAAGGGAGACAGTTTGAGGCCTTGGTGAGTAGAATACAGGAGTGAGTGCAGAGGGAAAGTGGTGCTGGAAGAGGTTGAGGAGTGGGGATTCAGTGAATGGATGAGGCATATGAGCAGAAAATGGTCACTGACTGCTGTGAGCAGATAATGGTCACACTGCCAGCTCCTGAAGGGCAAAACTGAGCAGCCACTCACTAGAATTATTCCTTCCTAGGATCTTTTTTTCCTTTGGATACTTGAACTCTAATGAATGTGCTTTATTCCAAAGGCAGAAAATAACCTGAGCTCTGCATTAATCAGGATCATCAGGGAAATTTTGGCAGGATTATTTTTGCTTGGAAGAAATATTGACACTTATTCAGGGAAATTTTCTACTGGGTTTAATCAAGAATTTCTCGTAGACACTAGAGACAGACCTGCTATCACTTGCCGAAGATCTCCCTCAGATGTATCCTCCTAGATAGCAAATTCTGCAGTATATATATCTGCTTGTACCTACCTAGCCAAACAGAACAGCAGTCTGTGGCAAGGTTCCTAAATAAAATTGTAAGATAGCCATGTGATGCACAGAATTATTTTCCATTCTGCTATGAATAATCCCAGTTCAACCACAGCTCAGTTTCCTTCTGGAGAACTGGTCAGAAAAAGGCCAAGCTTCTTATGTGTCATCATGAATAAGGAAAAACATAAGCCAGCAGCAGGCTAGGAAGTTATTCACAAACCCTGAGCATTGGTCTCTTCCTCTCTGCTAAACCAGAGAATGATGAACTCAGGGACCTTCTGCTTGCTGAGGATTGTACAGTGAATGCTGGTATGCTGTGTCTGGCTTGGTGGGATCCTTTGTAGAGCAGTCACTGTGAATTTAAGAACAATCTTTGATTCACACTTCACTGGTGGTCACAAGTCAGTCTCCCAGCTTGATATAAATGATCTCCTTAATTCCAGGTTTTTAAGCCTATCAGGAAATAACGGTTTTTGGTTGGTTTTTTGTGTATGTGATTTGGGTTTTTTTAAAGGATTTGCTTTGATCATTAACCAGATGCTGGAATGCATTTGATTTAAAGTCTTCATGATAGCAAGGATTGAAAATCTGAGCTTTCTTGCTTCTGTCAAGAATATTTCCAAGTCAGCAAGTTGTGTCTGCAAGCTGTTACCAGCTGCTGATAACTTTCAATTTGCTCTGGGAGGAACAGGACTTTGGCAGGCTTCCTCACAACATGGAAATGTAGTTATGTGGCAACAAGGATATCAAATAGTGGCTGTCCCTCTCCACTAGTGTTGAGGACACCAGCCACTGTGGAGATGGGGAGTGGGGAAGGAAGAGCCAGGCACCCTGGGGAAAGGGGAGAGGAGGTCAGGAGGGGAAAGGGTGGGGATGGGATGAGAAGGGTAATTGGGGAGGACGAAGAGGAGAATTCAAATGCAGAGATAGACAGAAACTGATCATGGAAGAGAGTCAGGGTGGCAGGAAGAAAGGAGAGCTTAGTACTAGGACAGCAGAGGAGTTTGCCATCCTCCAGGCTCCATGAAGGGCTGAATCTCAACTGAAGAGCACCTGCCAGAAAAGGAACAGATCCTCTGCTCTTACCTTCTAACATGAAAAGGGTTCCCTAAAGTCCAGAGATTATTTTATTTAGTGTTGAAATAATGAGGTCAGATTCTGTCTCTGACTCCTCCACACAGCAACACAGAGAGCCGGGTCCAGGCCACCCACAAAGCTCATCAACTGTGAGTCATAAAATTATACCAACTCAAGAGGCAGGCTCCACATCTTGCTCTCATGGTGATATACCATTGTGGACATTTGCAAAAAATTTATTTGGTGGCTGCAGAATTAGCTGTGCATGCTGAGATCGCACACACTCATCACTGAGGTAAAAGCAGCTGAAGGTACAATGAGAAACCATGATTTCTTTGAGTCCATTGTGCAGAATGAGTTTCTTTCTCTGAACATCAGGAAAGAAACAATGCAAATTCTTCCATCTAAAGTGGGAGAACCCTAATATTTCATAGCGGCAGAAGCTTTCCTTTGGTACTGCAATAGTAACATGCTGTAAGAAATTCAATAGCCCTGGCAGTTAAAAAAAAAAAAGAACCTCTTTATAAAAGTTTTCTTTGGTGACTCTGAGTGATGTTACAGCTATGGCCACACTGTCAGCAGCAAAACACCTTCCCAGTGCTCTGTAAATGGCAAATCTTAACTCTCTTTTGGATACTATTAGAGAATAGATTTACCTTTTGCTAATTTTCAGATTTGTCTGCACAGCTTTGTCCATGTTGTCCAATCCAATTCCAATCTAATCCGCCCTTGATGATATTTCACAAAAGTCTTCATCTGATCATGCCCTAGTATCCAATTCAGTTTGGGAGACATTGCTTTTCAGACTTCCCCTACATTACAAACCATTTTAAACATTATGTTTGGAAAACATTTAGAAGCATTTCTCCTCTCCTACCAAATAACTTCACAATTAATACAGCTTTTGTTTACTTTGAAATCAGCAACACAAGATCTGCAGGTAAAATACCACTAGTAGAATGAAAACCATCTCATGCTATGGGCAGGGAAAATTTTAGGAACAATTTATTGTTTGGTGCACTTGTGTGATGCACAGAAGAAAAAGACAAGAAAACCCCCAAACTTGCTGTTTTAGGTTTAATCTGGTATGTGACCACAGTTATCTAAGAGGAAAGAGCAAGGAGCTGTAGAAATGGAAGTGGAGAAAAAAGGAGAAAAGGAGCTATAAAATCTTTTGCAATCTACAGAGGGAAGTGCTGGCTAAAAGCACACAGGAGGCCTTTCAGGCCAGCTCCCAAATTCCTCCTTCTTTGAACATTTTGTAAACAGACGTGGAGTCTTCAGCACAGCCAGGGTGATGGATGGGCAGCACTGAAGACCATAAGTGACTTAGGAGCCAACAGCCCTTTTGAAGAAAGGATCTAGGCATCCAGAAGAAGGCAAGACTGACTTTTTAACAGATTTCGATGTCACCTGGTAGAACACAACAATGTATAAACCCAATGAGCCAGTGCCTAGGGGAATTCCCAGTGCTATGCACTCTGGCTCCACTCTATCTGACTCTCTGGGGAGTGCATGGGGAGAATTAAATACCTGTAGAGGGATCTTTTGGGGCTTGGCCAACTGTGCTAGGAACACTTGAACTAGCCACAAGCTGAACAAGAAGAGCCAAGGGCTTCATTTTATACCCAGCCCAGTGCACTGCTGCGGCAGCCTGGGTGGGAGCTGCAGCAGCCAGCACTGGATCCTGCCCTGCTCCTGTAGTCTGACACCTACAAACCTGTGTGTGCCACTGTCATCCCTTCCCTTGCTGCCAGTTTGTCTCCTCCAACCTCCCAGCAAGATGTCATGTCTTCAGGAGGTGTCAGGAACACTGAGACAGGCTCATTCACTGCATGTCAGAAATCCAGGCAGCCAAAATCTTCTGTTTAAGATGCCTGTTCTGCCTTCTGTTTTTTTCTTTAACATATTCTAGCTATTCCAGACATTTGACCAGTCTAGCAGATGAAAACAAACAAAAAATAATCAAAGCAACCCAAAGACCTGTTCAAAGTAGTTTGCAGGCAAAGGCTTGGGTAATACAGTTGCTGTTGCTAATTCTTTATTTTCCCCTCATAGAGCATCAAAAGCAACAGCATGTTCTTTATCTTCCCAATGCCATCAAAGCAACTGAGATAAGAAGGAAGAGCCACTCCTTACCTTCATACATCACAGTGAGCTCATAGCATTGCTTACAGTCTGTGGAGTCAAAGGGGTCTGTAAAAAATTATCTCTATCCCAAGCAGGTATCAACAGTGAGTTTAGACTTGCCAGACTTGGAAATTTTGGGAAAGGAGGAAAAAATATCATTCACTTTGGAACTCTATTAAATTTGAAAGCTGGTATATTATATTATAGCAGCATGCCTACATCTGTTAGAAAGAGGACTTGAGGCCAGGAAATACACATGGATAAACCCATTGCTTAGAGTAATATGTTGACACAAATTGATAGAAAACTTCATCATTTTGGTACAGTTCATTTTGTTCTGTAATATGCTAGGCCAATATAAACAATTTGCCACCAGTATAATTGCCTGTTCCCTTGAGTACTTTCTGTGTTGCTGTTTCAGTTATACCACTGTAGTTAAAGTGGCAAAACTATCAAATACAGACAAGCCTCTTTAGAGGGAACTCAAACTGCCTGCCAAATAGGAATTTGTATTGCTCAAATAAACTCCACACAAACAAAATATTCAAAGGCTTGCAGTCAATAAACGTCAATGATATTAGTTCGTAGACTGCCAGGCAGTGTGGGCCAGCTGTGCAGGGGCAGTCAGGGGCCCAAATATGGAGATGCAGCAAGTGGAGTCTGCAAAACTGCCTAACCAGTCTAGGAGGCAAAGTGCCACCAGCTTTCCCTAAGTATGTGTTGTTACACACAGGGGTGTGTACCTTTGTACCCCTGCCCTAAGAGCATTCAACATTTTCAACAACAGACTAAGCTAATGCTCTGGTAAAAGCAATTTAACTGCCTAATCCTCACAACTGAAAGTATTCTGAAGTAAAATGCAAACATCCTTTGAAGGTATCTGAGGCTTTCCATTCAAAATTTCTATCCATTTAAAATTTCTCATCAACAAAAATGTTTGGAAATCAACAGAAGGGTTGTACCAAGCTCAGGGAAGATTTAACAAAAGGATGTGACTTAGGTCAGGTCACAGGCATGCATCAGAGACTCCCCCATCCAGCTCCCACCTCCTGCTCCAATGTCCTTGCACGTGTTCTTCTCTTCCATGCTGAACCACCTGCAAGGCAAATCTGACGAGTCAGCCTGGGAGTTCTCTGTCAGGACACGGAATCTGTGCGACCACCTCAGCTGCATGCTGCAACTGCAGGGTGGGAAGGGCTCCTCAGCAGAGTGCAACAAGCAGGACTGGGAGCCAGGCTTAAAGTAACACAGAGCTACAGCCTGCTTTCCTGTGGCAAAGGTTGCACAGCCTGGCATATCCTGATGCTTGAAACAGCTGAAGTGAATGAAGCAATAAAATATTAAATTTGGTGAGGGAAAGAAAGGCAGATCTACAGACTAGGTATCATCTCAGGGTCCCTTCCAATCCTAATGAAGGATTCTCCACTGTGAGAAGTAAATGCTGGCACACACAAGAACAAACCTTGTGCTGTATTTGCTGGCAGAGTTTGAGCAACCCTGTTCCCTTCTCTGTAACAGCTCATGTAGTACTGACAGCAGTACTGTGGTTCTCATGTCCCAGCTGTATCCCAGCATTAGCGGTCATAGTCAGCTTTAAACATTGAAGCATCAAAACAAACCTTGACTTGAGGTTTATTGGGTTTTTTTAAGAGGTGTTCTCACTAGAGAGGTGGATCCCAAGGGCAGCTCTTTCTCATCTATTATGTCATGCTTTGTCTTGGGAAAGGGGACCCAAAATAAGGCATTTCCAAATAAAATGTTCTCATTTTTATCCTCATCTGTTGATTTTTATTTGCAAATTCTGCAGAAAATTGTGTAGTCTGAGGAAAATCCCTGTCTCTCTTCAGTAATGGATTCAGTATTAGTGAAGATCTGCTGAGAGATTTTTGAAGTACACTGATTTAAGTGTTCTTTGTGGTAATGGTTTAGCAAGAGTACAGCTTTACCATTGCTGCATAGCTCTGAAATAGAACAGACCCCTTCTTCTGCTACAATCCCCTCATAAAGCTGGCGTCAGGCTCTTGAGATAAAACACAGAAATTATCTTTTCATAAGATCATTCCATGTTGCAAGCCTGCATGTCACATTAGTCACATTAATGTTTCATGTTGTAACAGATTTATATATTTGAAGCAAATCAGATCATTACCTTGTACAGCAGCTTCAGGTGGAGTGACCCAAATTCTGTTCACTTAGGGCTGGGCTGGAAGAGATTGTTCTGGAATGACCTGCTCTGTGTGCTGTGGGGACAACCTAGAGCCAATGTCAAAAACTCTCCAAAATGCAACCAAGTATAGATCTCGGACCCTCAACACCAACTATTTCACCCCATTTCACCCATTTCTGTTCCAAGTGGATTCTACTCCATTCTGATATAGACATCAGAAGTCTCTCTCAGTGGAGACTTCTGAGGCTCCACTGCATCTCTTCTCCTTTTCCCACCCCTTCCATTTCTGTTTGTCACTCTCTCCTTAGTTGCCATTCATTTAAAAACCAATCAAACAGCTTTGATTTAAGCAAGCTTTGTGGAGTGATAATTACCCAACATTTTCTCCATGGGGTTTTTTTTTGGTGCTAATTTTTAATATTTTGCTTTGCTTTAAAATACATTTTTCAAATTGTTGCATTTTAATCTTTTCGCTATGCTTTTTAGGCACATATTTGTGTCTGAGTAATTCCAAGTCCTCTAATAACATAATTGCAAGTCTGATTTTAAATCATTTTCTGTATTAAATTTAAATCATTTTCAGTCAAGGACATCCATTATATGAGAAATGCAGGTACTCAGAGGACTCAAATGAATTCTCTTGAAAGAAGATTTGGGGCTAAATTGGAACATTTCTGCATCCCACATCTCTGTAATATTTGATGACCCACAATTTTAATCATGTTAGGGAGAACATGGGGTTTATCTATGTGTGACAAAGAATATTCTCAGACACACCAGTGACAAATTTTAAACTACACTCAGCAACACAGAAGGCCTTTTAAAATATAATGTTAAGTGGAGATTTCATCCCATTTACAGTTCGGCAATTAAATTAGGAACTTGAGAATTCTGTGGAGAAAAGGAACCCATGTCCCCAGGTAGCACATTGGCCATTTAAAGTCCAAATCACCCACTGAAGATGCTTGTATTTCTTAGTGGAGCATTCTGGTGCCCACAACGACCTGTCCTCTTGGAAACAGGCAATGACATCACAGACTTGAACCAACAAGAAATTAAATAGTTTCCTTTTCTGGTACAACATTCTCCTCTTTTTGCATAGCAGTGAGAACAGCAAAGTTATTTTGTCAGATATGTATTCTGTTTACTTCAGGTTTGAGAATGGATATTACCAAAACAAATGTTTGGAAGAGCTTTAAAAGTTTTGGTTTTTTTTTCTTCAGGGATTTCCAGGGATTCTTCAATGAGACTTTTTACATTAATTACTTCTAAACAGAAGTCAACACTGTGCCTTTGGGAATATTGTTCATGACAGAATGGGAAAATAACTACTAAAAAGATATAGCCTACAGCAAACACCATGATACTAATGGAAAAGTGCTTTCATCCAGCAGGCCAGAGCTTAGTGTGCCAGGGTTCTGTTCCCCAGCCTACCAGAAAAACTTGTGTGACCATCTGTGCTTGACATGTTCAATTTTTGAAACACATAGATAACAGACCATTATTGAAGGCTTTGACTCAAACCTGTGACACTTCAACTACTTTTGTGTAAAGTGTAAGCAACAACACTTTTCTACATGAGAAGGGTGTTTTAAGTTGTTCCATTCCTAGGGAGAAAGGACAGTAATATTTAAGTCAAGGAATCACTCATTGCATTGTGATTGTGATATTATGACTCCACAGCTGACAGACATAATAAAGATCTGCAACAAACTTGACTGTGCCTGCCAACATTCATTCAAGTTGAAAGTGAGTTGCAGTAGCATTATCTGAATAATCAAATACTTATTTTTTGGCATTAAAACCCACGGTGACTTAAAAATATATGTTTTTCTCAAGACCACCAAGACAGCAGGATCTGCATGAGGACTAATTACTGATCTCTGACATACACAATTGTGCAACAGCATCTCAGCAAGGTTAGCCAAGCCTCATGCTTTTATATGTTTCAAACAGTGCCAGAGATTCCTCTTCCAAGTCCAAGTTTGGCCTCCTCTTTATTTTACAATAATTCTGTGCTTGGGAATCTGAACAAAGGCCACCAGAAACTTGAAATCCAGAAATGAAGTCTAGAGTAAACAACAGACCAGAGTCAAGCTCACTCACACTGGCCTGTTGCTGGCATAGACGTGTCATAGCAGTTGTAGGAGTCCAGACCCCTGCAGATGCTCTTACTTCTTTATCTCAGTTGTTAGATAAGGGTATGCCTATCAGGATTGTTTTAGAGCCAAGATCATACCCATGATTATTGAAGGAGTTTCTAAGAGATTGCGAATTGATTTTTTTCTCCCCATAGAAAAGTCTTGTTTTCTGTGAAATGCAACCTTCAGAAAAGCTGTCCTATGATATTACAAAAGAGTCAGTGGAATGTCCTCTGTCCATTATCAGATTCTTTACCTACCTACTCCCTTTCCTTTTCTTTATCCTCTCTCAAAAATTACAAAATTTAAGTCACTGATCCTTTCTGGAAAATTTTGACACATTTTTATCAGATGAGTCAGGCCTTTGCATCACTTTCACTGCAGACTGGCACTGAGGCATCCTCTGCCTGACAAATGAGCCAACACAATTCAGTGCAAGGCCTCATCAGGGCAAAGCAAATTATGTTTACATTAAGCACTCTTCCTCACAGGCACTTCCACCTTTCCCACCGTTCCCATCACAGCAGATACATTTAGCCTCTAGTTCCTAGAAGCTATTTTTTAAGAAAATTCCTATTTTCATTTTTTCCAGTGTGTTTTAAATGGCCTTGTCCTACTCCATGCACAGCAATGGTCACACTACTAGAAGAGTAGAAGTTACTTGGTTATACACTTCAACATCTCATAGCTTATGATCGTGTGATCTGGTGATGAGAAAGGTATCTCTTTCCTCTGCCTGAAGCAGCCATGGGATTTATTTTCAGCCTAGAGACAGAAGTGGCTATAAGGAGCTTGATATGGCCATGAGGTTATTTGCATCTGCTTTTTTTTTTGTTGCTTGTTTGCACAGGGTCAAAATGTGACTCTACACACCTTGGTTTGTGCCACAAGTCCTCGAAGAACTTTTCCCTTCCCCATTCCCTCCTTCCTCAAAGGAAAAAATGGTTGTAGCAATTAACTCATGTAAAATAATGACTGTATTTGTAGACAGATCACATTTTCATCAATCCAAAGGGCTGTGAAGTTCACATGAGAAGGAGCTAAGTGAATTCACAACACTATTGCTGTATATTAATACATCATCTTTGCTCTGTAAAACTTTTATTCCTGGCCTGCACCAGTGGTACCAGTCAGGAAACAAACCAAATGGCATATGTTTTCCAACACCAATTCCAAGGTAATATGTGTCCACCTATCTTTGCAGAACATTTGGGGCAACATCAATATGATGACAGTAGAAGAAAAAACACCAACATGTTAGTGACAGGCCTAGCTGAGGCTGAGAAAGAAAAACTCCAAACCTCTGCCAAAGGCAGAGCATCAAGACTGCAGTTCACAAAATATTGCCAGGTGTTCTAAAGCTATTGCATTTTGACACAACTGAAAAACATAATGGAGCTGAAATCAGATTAGGACTGATACTCCTTCGTGTTCACTCAAGGAATAAGAATGAAAGCTGTTCAAAACATTTGTATCAAATCAGTGTGCCAGAAAATTGAGTTTGACCAAGAGAAGTGGCCACAAATGTCAGTGCGGACAGCAGATGTTTTTGTACTTTTCTATATCCTTTCTTTTTTTCAAACTGTACTCCTAAACAATGGACATTTTCCTATTTGTCTGAAAAATCCCTTCCTTTTGGTTAAATATCCCTCCAAATTAAAACACACCTTCACATACTCATTGCATCAGCTTTCACCTTTTTAACTATCAGGGTGTTCTTTGTAGAAACATTCATACATTTTCTACCTCTAACCCTCCTCCCAGTGTAGTGAGCTGAACTGATTCTGTACACATTTAGCTCTCACAAAAGTTTGCTGGGGTTTAGCAGCTAAGTAGTGCCTGTTAGCCCAAACCTGGATTCTGAAATCCTCATCCACAACCTCCAAGTACTTCTATAAGGAGATGCCAGGTCTTTGGTTGTTCTCCCCCCTTCAGTGGCCCTTTGCTTTATCAGTCAGGTCTGGGAACCACACAGTATATGCTTGGGTGATGTTGGCACATTTTTGGACAACCTTAGCACTAAGTCTGGCATTCCCTCATGACACCTGTTCAATGCCTGGACTTGTTGCCCACAAATTTCTGATCTCACAGAGTCCCACATACTCTGGCAGGACTCTCTGTAAATGTAGGAGTCTATTGTAAAACTATCATGGTGGTTAACAGAGGACATCATAAAGAAGTCTTGTCATTCAACTTTGTAAATACTTTTGTAACTACTAAGAGGAGCTTCAAATGCAGATGTTGCTCTGCCTTCAGCTCTGTCAGGGCAGTGTAACATGGCTGTTCCTGTTTTCTAGCACAGCACAGGTACTGCAGCAGTGCACCAGTGAGCCAGACACCTTGAATGCAGTACCCAGAACCCTGCCTCAGAGCTAACCAGAGGGAAAACAAGGGAGACCACAATTGGCAGCCACTGTAATTGTACTGTTGTGTTGTCAAGGTTTACCTGGGTCAGGTGAGCAGTGGTTTCCTCCACTGCATGCCACTGAAAGGGATGGGAACCCTGAGGTGGGAAAAGGCTGGTATAGGTGCAACATCAGGCCACTCTCTCAAAGACTCTGGAGAGCAGCACTACGAACAAGTAGCGTTGAATATATGACTAGTTACTTACTGAAGTGATGGGAAATACTTTTCAGGCTGCTCCTACAAAAACACATGGGAATATACCATGATGGGAAGGATATTAATTTCATTGAGTTCATTCAGTTCACTGAAACAGAGAGAGCCCATGAGGAAAGACTGCAGAAGCAGCTTGTGTCATCCTGCGAGCTCCTTGTGTCATCCTGCGGGCTCCTTAGCACAGGTCCACAACTGTTGGTTGAACCCTATAACCCTTCTCTCTGATTTCTATGGATTAAATGAAGCTCATCAAAAGATGGAAGCATCCAAATGTCCATGACAAGGACAGATCTGAAAAGAGGCCACAGCAGGTTCATGAACCCTGTTTGTGTCTGCATGGTAGCATGAAGAGGAAATCATCTGTGTCACATTGAGACAAGTCAAAACCCTTATTTCACTCTGGCTTTCCATTTCCAGAATATGGGTAGTCCTGTCCATAACAACTCTCCCTTAGCTTTGCCCTGCATTAAGCCAGACAGCTGCATACATTACATCATTATCCACAGGCAAGTAAGATTCTCCATGTTCTAATAATATATTTTTAATAAATCCACCAATCCCTCACCAAAGGACCTAAGCAAAGATCTGACAAGTAAGACTTATTTCCACAAGACTGACTCACATGGTGTTATGCCTCTTCAGAGAGGGCAAAATGTTCAGACATGAACTAATGGAGCAATTCCTGAAACTAGTGGGACATGCCTACGTGGTCCTGGGTTCATGAGGACACTGGATACGGGTGGAGATCACCAACAAAACAGGGGTGAAGGGACAGGAGGAGGTGGGTAAAGGAGAAATGTCTGAGTGGCAAGGCAGGAGATGAGGCTGTTGCAGAAAGACAAAGGAAGGAGCAAGGCCCTTGGAGAGGGGGAGAGGCTGTGAAGAGGGGAAAACCATTGAGCTGGGTAAAAAAGAGCAAAGAGGAAAGGGCCTTGCCTCTCCATCACGCTTCCTACATTTCTGATATTTAGCACTGAAACATCCAGCTGACATTATGACAGGAGAATCTAGCCAGTTAACTCACAGGTCTCTGTGATTTGTCACCAAAGGGTTATGTCTGCACTTCTAGAAGGTGTCACTTTAGTTTCTGATGCCAAGCCCCAGAGCCCCTGCCAGCAGCATCAACACTTCCAGGTAGATGGGGACTGTGCACGCTGGTGCTCAGCAGCTCAGCTGAGTGTGCCTGGTGAGGTGAAACCTGCTCTGCACACAAGGTTCAGGAACAGCAGTGATCTTGCTTCATATCAGCTGTACCTGGTTGGAGAAAATGTATCTGTCTCCTTTGTGGTTCTATAAAATGCATGTGGACAACTGGACACGCTCACTGATCTTCCTCACTCATCCCCAAGTTTAGACTCACCCCACTTCCAGCAGACTGGCTTCCATGATCATTGAATTAGTGATGAAAGCTTGGGGCTGAAAAACTTGAGGGTTTTTCTCGTTACTAATCAGCCCCACACATGGCACAAATTTTCCTGAGGAAGATCCCACACATATTTCCTGCACAGCTGGTCAGTTAAGCCAGAACAGCTCCCCACATATATCAACAGATGTGTCCTTGCAGGCATACACTGTAACATCTTGGACATCACTGTTTTGTCTTCAAGGAAGTAAATCTTCTTTTAACAGTTTTAGGTTAGATAAAAACGACTTTAAACTGGATTAAACTGTATTTTCTCTAGCAGGCAGCCTCATCAGCTCTGTAAGCAGTTAACTCATTCACTTCTGTGATGCCTTTTGGGCTGTGGTTTGTTATTTCTTCGTGCTGTTAATTAGCTGATAACAGTGGCAAGGATTCGTGGGTGCCGAGGACTGCATTTCTCATATGTTTGTGAGAGATAAAGTCTGCACAGCTCTGCTGAGGCAGAACAATAAAGCCCTTGAGCAATTAAGGAAATCCTGTCAGTCCCACAAATATAAGGTGCAAGACCTCCTTTTGTCCAGGGATCTGGTAAGTGTTTCATGCCATTATTCAGGAGAATCCAGTGGGGAAGCTGTCTGCTTCAAGGAAATGTTTATTAGTTGAGCTACCGAAGTTATGCCTGAGTAACATCTCTACTATTCTCCCCTAAAGCAAAGGAGAGTTCATAACATAGAGCCTAATTTGCTAAATTAGATCTACAGATTGGACTGCCAGCTCCTAGCAAACATTACTCAGCAGCCAGGTTCCTCAGGGAGCACAGATGGGCTGGCTGCACTGGTTACAAGGCTATTTCCATGTCCTGCAAAAGGTGAGCTTCACTTTTCCCAATATCATAAGCATATTTAAACAGATGTCTTGGAAGTATTCAGATGGTAGCAGCTGCTGTCTTCTCCCTCTCTGTTACAAAATTTCTCAGGCTCTCAGGACAGAGTTCAACACCTTCCTGCAATCCAGTCCTGGAAACCACTGGCATGCAGAATATCAAAAGGTGGTAGCCCAAGGTTTATTTGAGCTCATCCAGTTCCTCAGGTGAAGGACTCATACTTCACAGCCCACTTTCTTGTGGTGTTTAGTCATTAAAAGCAGAAAATCTTAGAGGATTTCCTCTTTAATGTCTCCAATTCCCTCAGAAAGTTATCTCTGACGTTCAAATTTGAAAACTTACACAACTGTCTCACTGTAGTTCTTGAAAGTAAATCCTTGTGCATCACAGCTTTTGTGCAATATATGCATGCTAAAGCAAAATTAATATCCTCTGTTTAGTCTGAATTCACTGGCTCAATGCCTAGAGTGACTAAGGAAAGACTCTAGCATTTATAGAACAAAGCTGGAATTAATTCTGCTAGGGAAATGGACTGTGTTGAGAAAAGGACTGTGAGAAGTGGAAAACAATGGGACTCTCACTATCCAGAAGTCAAGAGTCACATATAAACTGGAGTCTGGGAAGTGGAGAGGACATAACATGTAATAGCTCAGAGAATAAAGGATCTGATCCAAACTCCTTGACTGCCACTGGAAGTTTATAAGTTGCTGAGAGTAGGGCTCAGATGACATCTGTATACACTGAGTTTTTAACAGTTGCAGGGCCAAATTCCATTTTCATTCATCCTGATATTCAAACAGAATTGATCCATCAGAATATAGACAGATCCACACTTCTCACTGTGGGGCAGAATCTGTGTAGTTGTTCATACCCAGAGAGGATATTCCACCCCACCCATTCAGAGTGAAGGAGAGGAAAAAATTGCTCAGCTCATCCACAGAACACCCCAATACAAATCTATTAAACGTTTTGGTCATGATTTTAAAACATATAAATGTAGTTTGAGGATTATCATGGCAGACATTGTAAGGCTGTAGTGAAGACTATCTCACTGTAAACTAGGTCCATGCTGGGGAACATCTTTTTGCTACAACTTCAGCAGCAAAAAGAATTCACATTGCCAGAACTGCAAAAATGTTTGAAAGGTATGGACTAATTAAGTGCTGCTAATATTTAAGCAGTTTGGGGCTGAAATACTTTTGGGATTAAATAATGGAAGAGGATAATGGATATTATGATTGAACTTGGGAACAGTTTAGCTTGAAGGAAAATGTTATAGATTAGAGGACGCTTATACCTGTCTTGGAACCAAAACTTAATCACTGTTCCTACAATAAATATTTCCATAAGCTAATGGCATCAAAGTGGCGAGCTGTGTTTCTTTGGAGTAAAAGAATGGTATATGAAAACAGCAACGATACAGAACAGCCCACCTACTGAGGGCAAATTGTTTTACACATTACAGGCTACAAGATAATCTGTCTTGATGTTTGCATTTAGACAGATTGACTCAATAGAATGTGATAACTGTTTATTAACAAACTCCACAGAATAAAGAGCTTTCTGCAGGAATTAATATAACTCACATAGTTAACTCACTGACAAAAATGGACTGTTTGACTGTTCTTTTTCATTTGGTGAAGTCAACCACTAATTAAACAGATTTAAATGTTATTTTCTTGTGTGGTCATATCTTGTTGGAATCAGAGTGTATTTAAGAGCAATAACAGTCAGCAATGATAACATAGGAATTTATAATTGAAAGAGTTTAGAAACTTCATAGAAAATTGGTTAAGGACATCCCTCAACCCTTGAAAGAGTTGACAAACAAGACCACAGTAAATTTCATGGCTCAAAAAGGAAAGCAAATTTGAAAGAAAGGTTTAACCATTCATAACCAGTTTGAGCAGGTCATAACATTTCACCCATCATTAAGCCTTGACACTACAATTAATAAAACTGCTGGGCACCAGGTCTCAGTGTCAGTAAGACACTATATGGATGCTGTTATTGGAAAACTGTTTCTAGGTCCCAAAATTATGATTATCAGGTGCTTTGTTGTTCACTATCAGTAATTTACAATTATGTTTGTAGAGATGATAATATGTGAGGCCTAATTCTCTTCAACACTATTTAATAAGTCTGTAATTACCGATTTACTTATTTGTGTCCCCCCCCCCCCAAGAAAAAAGCGCTGGTATTAAATATTAATAAGCATTAATAGATCCCATTTTATTCATTTTCAGTTATCAGTACAGTGTTAACACTGATGAACCAAAGCTCTATATAAAGCTATATTTACTTGACAATTCAATACTTCCATTCCTTTTTAATGCCTTGATAGGAGGCTTCAAGAGAAAAAATACTGGCATGGGAAGTAAACAGCCCCAAGGAAAAAACTGAAAGTTGAAAGATGGCAACTCAACAGCATCACTGATCCTGCTGTACCCCTGGGTGGTAACTGCTAGGCCACCATCAGGTGTCTTCTAGGTGGCAATGACCACGTTTATGGATGCTTGCTACTTTTACTTACCTGTCATGCATTACACAATGCTTTGTGCTCCTAAATTGTGTAGATGCTGCTTGCAGAATCTCTTTATGCAAAGTGAAAATGGTTTGGACAGACATGACCCGACAAGGCAGAGAGGTGCCTGCTCCATATCCTGAACAAAGTCTATTTAGTTAACAGAATATTATGGGCATGATGTGGTTTGCCTCTTTATTCACATGCATATAACCTGTTTCCTTGCATTTTGGCAAACTATTTGCTATTGACTGGCAACTTTGGGCAAGTTACTTTTTTTTCAAGAAAGAGTGTGGGTAGTTATGCCAGTATCCTGACATTTTACTTCTAATGCTTACACTATAGATTTATACTCATTTACTTGCTGAGCTTGTTCTAAAATGCAGTCTGTCTTCTCATGAGTGGTTTGCTCCCCACATGTTTCTGTTCTGCTGCATTCATCTTGGCATAGCTTGTTTCTTCAGTCTTTGCTTTCAGCACAAAAGCCTGCTTCCAGGAGAAGCTCATGGTCATTGCTGTCACAGTGTTAACTTTTACTTTGAGATCCTGCACAAAGTCTGAGATCCATTCTCACTTGCTATATACTGCTTTGGCAGAATAGTCTGTTTATTGCCATAACTGCAGTTTGCACACAGAATTCACTCCTAAAGGATTTACTGAACTCTCCAGATATACTTTGTTCACTTGTTTTAAACATAAATTGAGTTCACACAAGTAAACAGTGTCTCCAATCCATTTCTTGAAACTGCCTAGTTTCATTTAGCACCTTCAGACAGTCACACTTGTTTGATTTAGATTTTTCTTCATGAAAGGCTGTAGAACTGTCATTTTTTTCAGACTCTTTTTTATTATGATGGTCATTATTATATGAATTGGTATGAGAGTTTAGCAGCTACAGTCTCACTTCAAATCCATTTTGTTCATCTCTGTGAAAGAATAAAAAAGAAGAGGTTATAATACCTTAATAGTAGAAGCTAGATTAACTGAAAGGATTTTTGATCCAGTCATGACAGTTTAAGATGCTGCTGTGCATGATCAGAGCAATGGAAACTGCACGTGTGTGGATTGAGTTGCAGCAAAAAAAAAGGTGAATTAGGAACTAACTGTCATTTGCTCATGGGAATGAATAACATTAGCATATTGCCGTCAGCGCACTAGGTCTTAGTTACAGGTATGTGCACAAACATTTACTGCCAATAAGGTCATCTGCAGGAACCCATTAAACTGAGATAACAAGATGTCTCAGGCTCATCTGCCGGCTCTGATGTGACACACAGAGATAAGTGTGTCAATAACCTTGAGATGAGTGTCTCAAGAGTATATACCATCATTTGTAAGCATTCAAATGCATTGCAGGGGTCATCACCATATAAATGGAACTCAGAAGAGTTTTTTACTAGCTCTTAAGTCAAATAAAGTTTTGAGTCAATGGAGTTTGCAATTTGAGCCCACAACATATATCCAGGTAACACTTTTTGTATCTACATCAAAATATTAAAAGGAAACGCTGTGATGTGAACATGCACACAAAACTCAAGGGGCATGTTTTACTAGTGGTGTCTTTTCAGTGCTGTCTGAAGCATTTAGAAATGCTTTTCAGACTGAGCCAACTTTTAAAGTAGGCCCAAAACCAAGAAGGAGACTGCTTGCCCTAACTCAAGAAAGGATAAGCAGGACTGTATTTGCTAATCAAAGATGACGGCCACAGGTGGATACTAGAGATAACTGTGACCTAAATGATGGCCACTAAAAGCCAGGGCACCCAACCTCCCGGTATGGGACTGAAAAGAAAAATTCTGAGGCAAAACTGGGAAAAGGGAGTCAGAGTAGGGCTGCATTGCCTGCACAACCAGTCTGAACTTGAGATGGGAGACAAGGGTAAGGTAATAGCAGTCCTGGGTTTTGTCATGGCCCAAAATGAAAAAATCAGGGCTTCTGCAGGAAGGGGCGAGGTTTGGGGAGCAAGGAGATAACCTTTCTGCCAGAGATGTGTTTTGACTTGGAGGTGGTCCTAATGCTGCTTTTGAAGTCATTTTGGTCAAGCAGTTTGTTTTTCCCAGGCCTCCCTCTTTCCCTGGACTGCTTTTTTAGAAGACAATGCAAAGCAAAAACAAACTGCAGTTAAGTTCAGGTAACACTAAATGTCTGACCTGAATCCACAAACACAAGGGATCTTTCAAGCTGAAGCTGGGAACTTCATCTCTTGTCAATGGTCTCATTATTACTGCGAATACCAGCTGAGATCATCTAACAGACTGAGACCACAGGTAATTGTGTAAAGAAAACAAGGTACCCTCAGGATGGAGTCGGGAGTTTAACTCTGTGTGGTCTGGTTTCTGTTGGCTTAAAAAAACTGGAGTGTTTCCTCTGCCTATTGCAGGGTCCTGAAAGGATCAATTATAACACAATCTTTTCCTAGCTCAACAAAGAAACTGTAATACCCAGCTTTAAAAACTGAAAAAACTCCATCTTTCAGGTGTTAACAGTTCAAACAAAAGGTCAGGTCTTAAAAGGTGAGCTTATGCGGTTCTATTTGCTGTGATTTGCATAGATACAATGCAGGGGAGACTTTTCTTTATGCTACAGGAAACAAGGAGTTTACATCAAAGAGAACTGAAAGGTGTTCTTTAAGTTCACAGAGCAAGAAACCCTTTGGTCTACATATCTGGATAGAAATCTCATGAAAACAGGCTCTTCCATAACATTTCCAGTCATTTCTAATCCTTGCTGGCTCAGAAACATCAGAGTGATAACATTTCTCAAGTTATTCCAGTGGCCCTGGTTTTGGTCAAACCCAGGAAGCACGTAAACTTCACAAACAAACAGAAGTCTGACAGACAGAGGAAGCCTCAGAAGAAAGGCTTACTTCAGATTTAGTTCATCCATGGGTAAAATTTTTTATAATATTAATAAAGATGCTTTGTACTTTCATCCCAGTCACGGGATACCCCAAGGCCTAGTCTGTGCTTCAATTTTTAAACTATGCAATTCTGTAAACCCAGAGCTCCTTACTGCCATGGTTAAATCTACTTTTTCAGCTGCTCTACCTATGTGAAACATTTTGTACTAACATAGATCATCTTGTTTCACTGAACCAAAATAAAACCCCATTTGGGATAGGCTGCTGTGGCTGGAGGAGAGAAATATTTCAACATACACATAACTTCCCACCAGAAGGAAAAGAATAAAAATAGCATATGCTCTTCTCATCCTGGGCAGCTGCCTTTTTTTTTTTTTTTTTTTTTTGCTGTGATGCTTTCTCAAACAGCAGTGCTGTGGGAGGTGATGCTTTATGGGCCCTTCTCTCCTCTTTGCACATACCCTATCAGTAACAGACCCCAAAGACCTCATCTCTGCTTATTGTTGCTCGATTTCATTCTTCTTTCATGCCTAAATTGGGGGTTTAGAATTCAGTTCTTTTTTTGTTATTTCATAACTAACTTTTACTCATTTTAAACTTTTTTGAACCTTTGCAATCAATCCACTTGCTTCACAGTAGAGCTCATGAAGCCCTGAGACCTGAAGACACTGGCACAGTATTAAATGATCAATGAACTCTCTTTGTCTCGCTTTTTCAGAGTGTGGAGGTCAATATGACAGAGGCTGTGACATTCAATAGCAGTCACATTGAAACATTAATAACATCTTTTCTGTATTTTTACCCACCAGTTTATGATTTCATTTAGCAATTACATGATTACAAAGGCAAAGAGTGTGTCGAGCCCACATCAGTCCGTTCAAGATAGAAGATAATTGCTTACACAAAATAATCTTGACAGCTTGTGCTTCACAGCAGCGTTCCTTGTACGTTTAAAGAGAACAAATTGCAGTCTGCAGCTCAGCATTGAACTTGCCAATAATATTGCCAGTCTAAAGAAAGCTGAGATGTTTGCTGTTACTCAGTAGTATTGTTTGCCTTGCTCCTAGACTTGTCCAGTCATAAGTAAAAGCAACAAAACACTGCCAGAAGGAAGAATGCCATGCAGGCCTCCAAGACACAAATATTCCAAAACCAAGGAGTTTGTTTGAAGTGCCCTCATGGAAGTATAGAGAGACAGTGCTACAAAGGAGAAACACTGCTGGTCCTTGAGCAGACCAGGAGACTGAGTCTATGGCTGTAGAAACACTTCCCCTTCAAAACCCCTTTGATTCCTCTTGGCTTCAGCAGAAAAGGATGGATCTGACCTCTCAGCAGGGCACTGCTTTCTAGCCCATCAGGTCACTTCTCAGTCTTCCATTCTTCGAGACCATCAAATGCATTTACCTGTTTACAAGTAATGTAGTTGGTACGAGGATATTCCCCACTCTCCTGAGTGAAAGCATTTTTTTGACATTTGGGCTTATTGCCCATTTAAGATGGCATCACAATCATCTGACTCTTGAATGGCTGAGGATTCCTCATAACAAAGAAACAGAAGCCAGAGTTTGGGAACTACCAGCTATAGGCAAACCAAGTACAAATAAAGGGATCTGAAACTATTAACAGTAAGTAAATTTTCCACTGGTAGTTTGCTGTTAAAGTATAAACCATGAGCCTAGTAGTGCTTCTAGAGCAGATACTTGGGCTCCAGGCATACCTTTCCAACCTAGAAAATCCAAGCAAGAGAAGGAAACATGATCCCATTCCCCCTTGAGGTACCTGCTCACTCCACAGAAGCTAAAAGAGACCTCTGAAAGATCAGTGCATTGGTGTCAGCCATGGGTATCCTCTTCTTGTTGCATCTCACTCTGGTTTTGATCCAGACTCAGGCAGATTTCAGTAGTAGGATGGTCATTCTCAGCAGAATCATGCCTGAGCTCTACCCATGCCCTGGGGCAGCTGGCTGCCCTCAGAGGCAGCCCTGGGCATTGCCACCAGCCAGTGCTCTTGCTCACAGCCAGGCACAGCCCCATGTGCAAACAGCCCTTCCTCGCTGTCACTCCTGGTGGGTGCTTTCTGCTGGCAGTGTTTGTGGCTGGCTCTTCCCACTGGCCAGGGCTGGTGCTGGCTGCCCTGCTAATTGCTCTTAGCTAGTTGTTCCAACAAGGTTTGTTCCCAAGTAATCTTTCCCACCACCTATTTGCTGCTTTGCTTGTTAATTTCCTGGCTGCTGACCTGGTTTGCAGAGAGGCTCTCACAACAACCCCTGCAGTGATCCAACATGCAAAATCCATGGACCCCTCACTTCAAAACCAGAGCAAAGCCCTTCAGGCTTTTTTCCTCTGAAGTTTAAACACCGTCCAGCACCTTCGAATAGTAACGTATTTTCTACCTCTTTAAAATCTGAGTGGTCATAGAAGAAATGGTCCCTAATAAAAAAAAATTTTAAGAAATCAAATTATATTCTCACTTCATTCCATTAGCCTCTTCCAGACTCATTCCTTTAACTTTTGAACACATACCAACTGAGGGTACCTCCGTCTCACAGTAATCAGTGTGTCTCCTCTACAATCAAATTAGCAGACTTATACTGTAAGTGTCATTGCTAGCATTATTTTGGGTGACTTAGCTTTGATCAGTATTTTTCTATTGTTATGCTCTTCTCCTAATGATGTAATATTTTTCAGCAATGCAACATCCTTGAATAAACAGCATTATATGTGTGCAATAACATTACCAGAACTACACATCTCTCATTCAGATAACAGTTGAAGACATTTTTCTAAGTGGGAACTAAATTTCTTTTGCAGATTCAAAAACAGAGGCTTCCAATGTGTAACTTAACCATTCTTTCTTTCAGAGTTTTCAACTTTTTTTCCAAAGTGCAAGTCACTAGAGAGTGGACTCTCCAGCTGCTTCAGCTGAGAACCAAAACTTGTAATGGGAGTGTCTTCTTTTATCTGTGAGAGAAAGAGAAAAATGGGCAGAATTCTACATGGAATTTCACAATAGGTTTTAAAAAGCTAAAGTTTATGTCCAGACCACAAGAGGCAACAGAATGAATTGCAGCAAAACTCTGGTAAGAGGCTAACAGTTTGCAGAAAACATGTACATCACTAAACACTAACTAATCTGTCAGGCGTATCAAGGAAAATCAAAGCTTATTACAACATGTGCAAATAAGGAGCTGATAAAAGTGTTGAACAGTGTTAGACACGGAACAGCCCACTGGGGAATTTCCATGAGAAACACATCCATTTGGTAACAATTCCCCATCAACAAATACTTTTTGAAATCTGCCAGCTGGCCAGCTCTTAATACATTTAGTGTGTGCTATACTCACATTTTAGTTGCTATGGTAGTAAACCAAATGACTTTGCAGGAATATACCTATGCTAAATCTGAACTATTATGTTTATTAACCTATATGTGATTTCCTCAAAAACCAAAATAGTAGAAAATCTTTTTTCCACAAAATCATTTATGGTGGGTTGACCCAGACTGGATGCCACGTGCCCACCAAAGCTGTTCTATCAGTCCCCTCCACAAGTGAACAGGAGAGAGAAAATGTAACAAAGGTTACTGAGTTAATGACGGGGAGGGATCACTCTCCAAACACCATCACAGACAAAACCGACTCAAATTGGGGAAATTAAATTGAATTTATTACTAATGAAAATCAGAGCAGAATAATCAGAAATAAAACAAATCTTAAAAAACATCTTTCCCCCATCCCTCCCTCCTTCCTAGCTCTACCTCCTCCCCCTCAGAGCTGCAGAGAGACAGGAAATGAGAGTTACACAGTTCATCACAGGTTGTTTCTGCTGCTGCTCAGGGAGAGGAGTCCTTCCCCTGCCCCTGTGTGGGGTTCTGTCGCTGTTGAGCGCTAGCCGAGTGCAAGAACCAGACTGGATCGGGTGAGGCGGAATTCTGATTTTATTATTTAATTCTAAAACTTATATAGACTTTTAAAAGTTTCTCCGGATTGGGTCAATTCAAAACCTCCCCCTAGGCCCATAGGCCAGGTAGAACTGCCCATCTTTCCAGAGACAGTTTCAATAACATCCAAACCTTATCTTTATTTATAGAACACAGGGAGAAGAAGAGAAAAATTCCCATGGGAAAGAATCTGTGCCACCACAGGGTTCCTCCCATGGGAGGCAATTCTTCACGAACTTCTCTGATGATCTGCAGATCTTTGTGAGCTGCTTCAGTGTGGGTCCCTTTCCACAGGGTGCAGTCCTTCAGGAACAGGCTGCTTCAGCATGGATTCCCCACAGGGTCACAAGTCCTGCCACCAAACCTGCTCCAGAGTGGACTCTTCCCTCCAGGTCTCCTTCAACCTATATCCCACAGGCTCTTTCAGGCATCCACCTCTTCTGGTGTGGGCTCCTCCATAGGCAGCGGGTGGATCAGGGGGCACAGCTGCCTCGCCATGGTCTGCACCAGGGGCTGCAGGGGAATCTCTGCTCCAGCACCTGGAGCACATCCTGGCCCTCCTTCCTCACTGACCTCGGTGTCTGCAGTGCTGTTTCTCTCACATGTTCTCACTCCAATCTTCTCTGGCTGCAGTGACTCCTGTGCAATAACTTTTTTGTTTCCCTTCTAAAATATGTTATCACAGAGGCGTTACCACCATCACTGCTGGGCTTGGCCATGGCCAGTGGTGGGTCTGTCCTGGAGCCTGCTGGCATTGGCTCTGTCGGGCATGGGGGAAGCTTCTGGCAGCTTCTTAGAGAAGCCACCCCTTACTGACCCCCACTACCAAAACCTGCACATGCAAAATCAATGCACATGTTGATTGGCATCAATGTATTACATAATTCTTTACTTATTGATCCTGTTTCTGCTTTATTTTTATTTTTCCTGGCAGCGGAAGTTTCCTCAGTTAAATTTCAAACTGAAACACCAGAAGAAAATAAAAACTCTTTTAAAAATGACAGAGGAGAAAAAAAGCATTGGCAGAATCTATATATTAATCTTTACAGGGTATGCTCAATACCAACACCACTCTTTGTCCAAGATGGCTTAACAGTAAGAAAATTAGCAATACTCCAGTCAGAGGGCAATTTTTTTCACAGAAGGGGCAGGACGATCATGTGTCATCAGAGAAGTGAGTTGTGTTACTGTTTTGCTGGAGTTCCATCATTCATTATCTGTTCTATTTTTGCTATAAATTGAACCATGTTTTTTTGATATGATTCAGATTTTTAGATGTGTGTTTGGATGATTTTTGACCTGTCCACAAAAGGTGAATTTTTCCACATGTAAAGAAGACATCTTTAGCACTGATTGGATGTTTATTTTGAGACTGAGGGTATGAAAAGAGTTTATGATTATTTATCACAGAATCATTGAATGTCCTGGGTTGAAAGGAACATTACAGACCGGCTAGTTCCATCCCCTCTGCCATAGGCAGGAATGACAACCACTAGATCAAGTTGCTCAGGGCCCCATTCAAACTTGCCTTGAACACTTCCAGATATGGGGCAATCCCAGCTTCTGGGGGCAGCCTGTTCCAGTGCTCCACCACCCTCTGAGTAAAGAATTTCTTCCTAATACTTAAATCTAACCCTGCGCTCTCTAAGTTTAAAACAATTTCCCCTCGTCTTGTCACTGTCTGCCCACATAAAAAATCCCTCTCCCTTCTTTTTCTAAGCCCCCTTTAGGTACTGGAAGGCTGCAATGAGGTGTCCCCAAAGCCTTCTCTCCTCCAGGCTGAACAATCTCAGCTCCTCAGCCTATCTTTGTAGGAGAGGTGCTCTATCCCTCACATACTGAGCTCCTGGGCAGTGATGGGAAAAGTTTCTAAAGAATTTGATGCAATATAAAGCCAGAAAGGTGTAAATATAAATGTAGACATTTTCCTGTGCAGCATTCAACATTTAATTTAATTTAATTTCAATATTTGGCTTGAATATTAAATATTTAAATTAATTAAATAGTTGTTCTGGATTTCAAGTATTATGGCCTTGATTTAGTGAATTCTATGGGAAAAATCAGCATTAAAATTATTTACAGCTTTTTACAAAGTTATGGAAAAAAAGAATGGTAGAGACAATATTAGTAACTTTGTTATATACAGTCCTAAGAGATTTTGACTCAAAATTTGTGCAGTTCAGATCATAATTCCTGCCAATGTCATTATTTGCCTTTTCTCCTGAGAAGATTGTAACACTCCTAACACCAAATAAGAAGCTGTGTAATGAGGCAGGAGTTAATTCTATTCTTATACAAATTTAGGAGACAAATATATTGTCTACTTATACAAATTTTTGGGGGGGTTTTGTATGTATTTTTTTTCTCAGGGCTCTTCCGTTACTGGATGTTTTCTGTCCAGTTCCCATTTCTGTTTTGGGAATCTCCCAGAAGGGCAAAAAGAGATGCTGTTATATTCAAAAAGACTGCAGTCATTCCAGGTGGAGCAATAAGTGCAGGAAGGTGAAGTCTCTTTCCCAAGGAAAAAACAGAATTAAGCTCTCATCTGTTGTATGGTTGTGATCGCTGAAGATATTTCACCCATCAAGCAAAAATGAGATGTGCTTGACAGATAGATGTGGATCACAGATAAAATCCATAAAAAATTATGTATATGGATAATCTAACATAAATCAAATAAATTCCTTACAACATGTAGAAACATAAATAAGGGCTTTTCTTTTCCTTAAAGCCAAGTATTTTTTTCTTCCCAGATGACACTGATGCTGCTGTTATGGACAATTAACATGAGAGATTTTAACAACAAAGGTTTATAAAAATGAGGTAGGAGTGGGAAACCTAAAACCCCTTACAGTCCAAGTGATTTGATGTCTGAGTAGTGAATATATATTTACAGTGCTAGAGGATTATCGAGGGAAAACAGCCTGGCTTGTTAACACCTGATCAGAGGGATTCGCATCAGACTGATAAAATAAAAAGGGGGATCTTGTTAAAGTGCTGGAAGTTGATGGAGTGTTTTGTTACCGATAGTCTCACTCTAAGCAAGACTAACAGTGTTTGTACAATCTAATTATAGGGGAAATTGGATACAAAATGTTATCATATCTTTAAATGGTGGACTCAGGATGAGTTAGTGGAAGTTTTAACAGGCTGGGCAGGAAAATGATGATTAGTAGCACTCATGTGACTTAGAAGGTTTGAATTCTTACATTTAGGAAATAAAAGCTTTAGTTTAACAAAGGTGTGGGGCTCACTGCAGCCATTATTGCTCCCTTTTCATATAAAAAATACTTAGAGGAGCACTGCGTGAGAATGGGCAGAGGAAGTGGTGCGAGCAGATCCAAGGAGCAGCCCAAAGCATTGCCACCTCTGGTTCCCATCCAGACCTTGGAGAAGACACCTTGCAGCTGCTTGCCTCGCTCCTGGAGCCTCACTGGGACCCCAGGCGCTGTCCTGGATGTCAGAGTTGGAAAGCTCAGTGGTGGCAGTGATCACTCCCATAGTGAACACCCAGCTAAAGAACAGCACCCGCAGAAACCCAGACATTTGGTGATACCTCAGCCATCCAGGCAGTTCAAGGAGACATGTTTTAGGTGATACTTCACTCAGAGGAAGGGAAAAACAGATAAATGGCTACCAGCTCAGACTCCAAGTGGTACAGCCTCATTTACAGCACTGTGGCCTCCCTGGGAACTTCTGTGTCCCATCCAGCTGGTTAGATCCACCTGGGACACACTGAGCACTTGCACAGTGCCTGTTGGTCGGGGTGTGGGAGCTGGGAGTAGGACGGAGTGCCATGTTGATGCCAGGGAGAGCCCTCCTTGGAGGGAGAGCTGCCTGCATGCTGCCCAGCCCTGACCTCGTCACAGGCTTTATAGATTTCCCACAGTCAAACAGAGGAATTATTGTAATCTGGGAGAGCAAAACTTTGGGAGATGTGAGGAAGAACAAAAGATCCAGTGCTGGGCTTGGAAGGTAACTCTGGGGGCTCCACATCCTCCTGGAAAATGCTGCCTGTGCACTGGAGAGGGGCAGGGCTGTCTCCTCTGGTCTCTGGTGGCATGGGGTGGTTCATGTCCTCTGTAGAGCTGGACCCACCCCATGAGCCCCACACAGCATCATCCAGTCAGGGGGAAACCTTTCAATGCTCCAGTGCAGCAGAGCTCTAGGTCTGAAAAATCTGCTTGACACCCGGATCCATAGGAATGGGACTCTGCATCTTTCACTGGGCAAACTCTCCTCTGGGTGTGTTTAATCAGCCCCTCAGTCATCCTGCAGCAGTGGTGATAATGTTATTGTTGACTGACCACAGGAACTGTGATTGCTGTGTCAATCTAAGACTTTGTAGATGAGATCAAGATATTATGACAAGATATAAAAATCACTTGAGGTTGTAGAAGAATATATATATAGATGTATAGACATGTATGTTGATTTCAAAGACCATCTAAGTCAGTGGGGAGTTTCCTATTTATCACCATTAGCTTTAGCTTAAACCCTGTGGGACTGACATTTAAGGGAGCAAGCAACTGGGCAGGGACTCCAGAGACCAGTTTACACAACAGTTTTTTCCATTTGCTTCTTAATGACCTCAGACACCTCTCCCTATGACTCAGTTTCCCCATCTGCAAAGGGGGTAAGCCTGACCTTCCTTGGAAGAGGATGAAAATCTACAGACAGAAAGGTGAGATGAGCTGGGTATTCTTATTTTGCACATAGTAATAAGAGAAGAAATTAAAAATAAAATATGAGAAACTTAATCCATCTGAGTAAATGTGTTTCCTTCTGGTGGGGAAGCTGATCTTTCAGAAGAATTTGTTAGCTATTACCAGAAAATTTCCCAGCAGCAGCTGCAGAGATTAGTAATCTGCAGCTACCCAGAACTGAAATCTATACTGTCTGTATTAAGAGTGTGCCATTATCAAATTCCTGTTAATCAGTTAGTGCAATGGTGGTAGCTAAGGCTGATTCCCAGCCTCAGACCCTGCCCTTGGTGAACATAAAAAGCAAAACTCTCCCTGACACTCCTTCAGGAAGCAGCTTGAGACAGGGCTCAGCTAGAAATCAAGCTGGAAAAAGAAGTCTGGGCTCTAATCTAATCAATGGAAACTCTCCTCACCTCTATAAAGCCAGAGTTTAGCCCTGTATCCAAAAATAAATATCAAGGATTTTCCAGTGCATATCTGTGACTTTTTAAGAACGAGCCTGGATGGGTTTCTCGCAAGCAGCAGCAGCCAGCAGCACCCTCAGCAGCGGCATTTCTGAGCCTTGTGTGAAATGTGCTCACCAAGGCTCGCAGCCATTGCACTCCTTCAGCCGTATCTCAGAGCTGCTGACCTCAGAAGTGTATTTTAGAACAGTTTTTAGCTATGGCCAAGCAAAGGGTTGCTTGGCCGGAGGGCGTTTTGGAAGGTAGTGCAGCCACATGCTTTGAATAACTGAATCAAGTGAATCTCACATGTTCAATTATATTTCTGTTGGTTTCTACAGCTACTGGGACAGTGCAGGGCAGGACATGAAGTCCAGTCACATAGCTGGAAATGCAGAGAAAGACACAGGGTTCAATAATACCTCAGCTCTGCACAGTCCAGTAACAGGAGTCCTTTGGCACATGAATCTTCCATTAAACACATTTTTGGAACCAGGCTGATGATCAGGGAGGGGTTTGTGTTTGCTTGATAGATTTACAACAGGATTTCATTGGCTTTCTGCTCTGTGTTTATCTGGCTCTTGCTTCTAGTTAAGCATTCAAAGCAATACCACTGGGCTTTGACTGCATGAGAACCAAACCTGCTAAAGTGAAATGGCTAAAATTTGAACATCTTTCCTAGGAGTCCATGAATCCTTGGAGATAAATAAGGAATTCTTGTCACTGAGATAGTATGGACACTCAGGCTGGCCAAAGCATCAAAGTGAGTCTCCATGCACTGCCACTAAATGCTGGAATTTGGGGTGATTTTTTCTGTCATGGAGAGATGCAAAATACAGCTGTTTGTGTAAATCAGGACACACCTTAAAATACTCACAGCCCTCTGTTACCAGCACAGACAAGGTCCAGTGAAGGACACATATCACTGAAGGTCAGTGAGCAGAAACATGCAAATGGAAATTAAAAGCATCAGAAGGGAGGTGACAGTAGGGTTCAAGGAATTTGAGAGGAAGGGTGGGCATCCAACATGCAAGTCACCAAGGCTGACCTCAGACCATGAAAGGAAAGATCATCACAGATGCCAGTAATGAAAGCAGATGGGGATGTGACATAACATTGGCTTCCCAATACATCATTGACTAATTAAGTGACCAATACCATAAAGATGAATTTTACCACAAAAATCTACAAGTGCCTAAAGACTTCAGTGACAGTAAACTCATTTTGTAGATGCAAATATTAATGAATAACTCAATTAAGAGCCCCATAACCCACCACTCAAATTTAAAGCTGCTTGCCCCAAGTTACACAATGAATTGCCATGGTGTATTGTGAAACTTACTCCTTATTTCAATCAGGAGATATTTTCCTCTCCAGGTACTGTAGTAATAATCATGGCTTTGTTTTCTTTATGGTGATGTTAATCACAAACAGTGGAGTACAAAGGAAACATACCTAGTATATGTCAGCAAAAATAATTGTAAGATTTAGCCATTTTGTATGTGTTCTTGAAACAAATAAACACAATTATAAAGATAAGTGGTTTGAGGTCTTCTTTTTGTAAAAGGCTTTTACACTGCTTTCTATCTTAAAAAAGAAAAGCAACGCCTTTAAAAAAAAATAGTTTTTCCTGCCTTCTAGCCACAGATGTAAGCCACATTACACATTAAAAAATTGCCTAATGTTGATGCAATTGTTGATCATAGTTGTGTCGGTCATTTTAAGGAACCAGAACCATAACTTTGATAAGGAGTCACTGAATCCACCGATTCTAAACACAAATTTAGCCTTTGTCACATAATGCTGGACATGTGGCTCAGGAAGCCACCTCAATAACCCTGCCTATTCATTCATTTGGCTTTTATGAATGGTAACCAGAAATCTGGGGTATGGGTTATAGTGGGGTGGTTTGGCTGTCGTTTGGTCTTATTGTGAACAGAATTCTGCTTTTTCTACTGTGGGTGTTTATGTGATTTTATAGAGCCTGAGTTCATTCAGATTAGGTCAGGACATCCTGAATTTGTCTGTAAACTGACCAACATAAAATTACAGAGGGATTCAAGAACCACACTTTGGTACCCTTCCATGTGTACTTTGTGCAGATAAACATCACCTAATAGAAGGATAACCAGCTTCCACATAACTGCAATATCTTTTAATAAATACGGAAGCTGTGATTGTAACAGTCTGTCTTAATTTACAGAAAATTATGAATTTCCATGTTATTGTTCATTTATTTCCCCGTTGTCAAGCATTTTATTTTTTTATTGTTGACATCTGAAACTGAACCCACATCTGTTTAGCAAAAGACAGCTACTTTCTTTCAAACTGTCTGTTTATGAGAGTTTCACCCCACTGTGCAAGTTATGGTGTATTTCACACAAAAAGACAAGCTTTATCTGTTTGTTGGAAAAAAGAGCTATTCAGCTATACGAAGGAGCTTATCTAAAAACACATAAATATGAATCCCTAACTAGACTGCTGCAAAATCTGCTTTCCTTCACATCATCTCCTTGTGTATTTGAATACATATTTACAGAGGGAGGCATCTTCCAGGTGATCTTCTCTTCCCTTCTCGTCGCTCTCACTCAAAACCAGACAGTGTTCAGCCTGGCCATTTTCACATGGGAAGCAGGAAACAAGGCAGAGATTTATCAGCTGTGCCCCACTGGCATTTGGGAATATCAGATATTTTATATAATAATTATGCAGCATTTTAGCTAAACTGGTTCAATTCTTCATGAAGCAGATTTGGTTGCTGTGAAAGCCAAGGCTGACGGTATGAAGGATAAGATCCTTCTCACTTAGCTGCCTAAGAATTAGGCACTTTAAAAATGATCCCTCAAGATTCCTCATGACAGTCATCCAAACAACCTCAGGAAGGGATGAACAGTCATTGTCAGTGCCTATGTTTCTCTGTTGAAAAGTGAGAGAATTTGAGTGACCATCTTGGGCTCAATATCTAATACTTAGATATACAAAGTTAGCAGAAATAAACTCAAGCATGAGAAGTATATGAAAAACTACTTAGCAGCTTTTAAAATTACAACTATATAAGCAGCACAAAAGAGATTTGACCAGATACAGATTAAAAGAAACTATCACTCTGCTGTAAATCTGTATCTAAAAATCCTTAGAACCAAAAATCTAAGAAAAGATGTTTAAAATAAGTGTGACAGGTGTATATTTAGATATCTAAAGAACTGGTAAGGATTTTTGTTAAAGTGTGTTTACTGAGCAGAGCCATATGGGCTCAAGGGGAGCTACAAGCATTTGGTGTTTTTGAAATGAAGCTATGTGTTGAAAGCTTTAAACTGACAGAGAAATCTACTTTATGTAGTTACTTTTCTTATTATTGATATTTTCCTTAAGTTTTTTTATTGTCCACAACAAAATTATCTCTTTTTTAAAACTTTTTTAATATTAGAATCAAAGGGCAGAATCCAGATGTCCTGAAATCTTGCCTCAGGCAAGTCGCACAGCCCAGGTGTTCACACTTACAATTGGACAGGCAATTCCTCAGCATCACTACACTGCCAAGGAGCCAAAATTCAAAATGCAATCATTTGCATGTGCTCAGAAACACCCCAGCCTGCAATGACTGTATCTTAATTTTGTCTTTATTTATCTGCAGACTCTGAACTCTGCAAGAATCTGCAGGAGCACCTTGAACAAGCATGTGTGCCCTGAATAGACCTAATAAATTCTGACAGCAAGGGTGGACAGTGCCTGGAGGGCAGCTGGTGGAAGTGGGAATAGGCCCTATCTCACCAACCCCTTGAGTAATACGGGATCTTTCACTTGAAAATCTCAGAAACCATAATGGATGATTTTTATCTGCTTCAAGTCGCTGATGCAGAGCAGCCCTCTCAAGGAAGAACACAAAACATGTTTTGTGTATCAGAGAATCATGTAACGAATAACCTTGAAAAGGAAAAGACCACAAAGATCATCGTGTCCTACTTTCTGTGTGTGGACATATAACTGTGTGTCAGTGGCAGCACTTACAGTCTGTGTGGAAATGGATTGATGTTTAGAGATGTTTTGCTGGGCTTCTTCAGAGTAAACAGGGCAAGAAGAGGATGAAGAAACACATTCAGTGCTCTTTAGCTGCCAAGTGATTAAAAATGATAGATCTATTCCAGTAGATGGTAGATGCCTGTCCCAAGAAGCACCACTTACATCAAAGCTGCTTCTGGCAGCATGAATCTGGAAACACCTTGAAAGATGGAGGCTCCTGGAGAGCTTTTCGGTCTTATCGTGCATACAGAGAATTGTCTGTAATTACAGAGAGGAATATTTTTCTGTTCTTGATACTGCTAAATGCTTAGATCTCTTAAACCATAGCCAGTGAGAGGAACCAGCCCAGCTTGGGTGATAAAACCCTGCACTACAAGAAAAACGCCAAAACAACAAGCACCACATTCTTAAGACTAAAAATTAAAAATAAAATATAAAAGGGTAGACAGGGAGAGATATTTGCCACCTCCTAAGAAGATTTTTAAATCAAAGGGGGACACCGTGATTAGATTATGGCCCCAGAATGACAACAACTCAACTTTCTCTTTGAACTCGGAGAGGCTCCCAGGATGAAGTGGTGTTCAAAGACAATTCCTTTGCATGAATAATATGGGGGAGGGTTTAATTACCACCTCCTCTCATTCTTCATCTTCTCTAGCCAGAAAGCTCAGGTTTCAGCAGTTTTGTTTCTCACTGACACTGTGGCAGACTGGGGGAAGGGAGAGGAGGGTGGAAATACTACAAGGCTGGGAAAAAAGGGAAGCAGCCAGTGAGCTGTAGCAAAAAGAACAGAAAAGAAAAGAAAATAAAAGAAAAGGGCACTGCCTCATTCATATATAAATGAGTTAAAAAAAAATAAAGAAAAGAAAGAAAGCACTATCCCACTGATATTATAAATCTCTGGAAAGGGTAATGTCAGAAATCACAACTCTAGTGCGAAACAATCCTGTGGCTCAAAACTCATCTCACTGAAAAGTGTTACATTATAGCTGAAAAGGAACCACGGTGCATCTGAGCAGAGCTGTTTCAAACCTGGTTTCATTCTGGCTGTCAGCTTAAGTAGGGCTACAACGAATGCAGACCAAGAACGAGTAAATCCTAGTGTTCGCCTGTGTAAATAAAGACTGAATTCATGTTGCCTTTATATTTATGTTGTCACTTATCCCCTCTTTAATGGATACAATATTAAGCACTGCTAATGTTATTGGCCACTAACACCAAACAAGGAGAGAAGTGGGAGTCTGTTTTTAACAGATTTCAAATATTTTCAAATACAGTTGATTTGAGCTCATATAATATTCACAGCTTAGATCAAAGGTAAGAAAAGCTCTTAGTTAATATTAGTAACAGTTTACAATCAGCCACACTATCACTTGCCTCTGCAGATCTCTTAAAATATCTGCAATAAGAGTGCCCTCTCTGGACAGAGCAGTAAGCCCTCCACACACAGTGCAGAGAAAGGGATCTGCTGTGTTTCCTTACTCAGAACAGTAAGGATCTGGCTGTGTTTCCTTACTGAAAGCTCTCCCTGTGTCACACAGTGGAGAATCACCTCTTGCTGCTCTCTGCCCAGCTCCTTTGCCAGCTGAGGACCTCTGCAATGCCGAGTCCCCGACGCAGCAGCCGCACGCCCTTCCTGACGTGAAACTCTGCTGTGAGTCAGTTGGAACTAATTACTGTGTTGTGCAAAGCTCACGTTAGGCAATAGCAGCTGTGCGAGGGAGCAGATTCCTGCCAGGTTGCTCCGTTTCCAGTGGTTTCTGACTAACTATCCCTGTCTATGCCAGGTGTCGATGGGACACCCCACCACAAGGGAAAGGCTTCATTTGCTCTCCTCCAGCCTCTGTCTTGGGTGGAGGTGAAAGGGTGCAGAGCAGGCAAAGTGCACTTGACTGGATCCACCCAACCCAAGGGCACCCAAGGACACCTGGGACCAGGAGGAAAGGATCATCCCATGCCTGATGTCTGAATTAGCAAATAGATTCAGCCTAGAGTGTGAACACCACTCTCAGGACCTCGGTCTGAGCTCAGGTTTTCACATTCCATCTTCTCCTGTGCTAAACAGCAATGGGCTTTCCTAGAAAAGTGCTCCAGCAGCTCTGCCTGCTCAGCAGTGGTCATATGAAGACTTGGCATATGGACATAGAAGGTTTTGGTCAGGCATAAAGTGCTAGAGCCCATCCACAATGTAGGAAAGTGTTCTCCCAAACCTCTAGGACTTCCCCAGAGACCTACATGGGACAAGTCAGAGGCAGCCCCACAAGTGCCCATATAGTCTAGAAACATGAGCAGACAGGGAACTGACACTTAAGCATGGTCTCAGGGCTATTTATACCTTGTAGAGATGGCCTGTGAGCAGCTTTTGTGGTGTGTACAATAAGACAAGCCTAACCCTGCACCACACACGGTGCTGCTTGGGTGATTATCCCAACCAAGAGGGTGAGAGGGCAGTGGGGAATATTCAGTGGGGCTCCTGGTTTCTGTAGGAACAGAGGAAGACAGAAAGTAAGAAAAAATATTTTAAAAACCGTTTTAGATTTTGCTTCAATGAACGATTCCTCTCTATTTCTGAGAAAGAACCAGAGATGAGAAAGCGTAACACCTCACCACGAACTAGCTCTACGCACCTCCGCACCTTGGGGAATTTGGTTCCTGACTTCATTTACTGAAACAATACCCAGTTGCTGAGGGGTTTGATCAGCCACCCAGAAGATGACAAAACAAATTACACCAGTGGAGATGGGGGTTCCCGGTAGCAGACACATGATAAGGATTCTGAGGACTGTGCAGCCCTGCCCTCCCTGCTGCAGCCAGCTCAAGCAGCCCACACAACTGCTGAGCTGCTTCGGGGAAGACCAGCTCCTGGAAGAGAGAAGATAAAGAAAGAGATGTGGACAGATCATCCAAGATTAATGATGGAAAAAAGTGAAAATACTTGTGAGAGGAAGCTTTCACTATGCCAGAATCATTATTAATTGCCTGCAACTCCCTGTGACTAAGAGTTGTTAAACTTCATTGGCATTTAAAAATGTAGATGTTCCATTACACAGGCAAAAAACAGCTAAGATACTGGGATATGAAAGGGGGATTAACTGCAATGGGCTCTTTTAATTCATTTTTAACAGTATTTTTTCAAAAGTGCTTTTTACCTTGTCTGTTTAACTTCTGGCAAGTTGTTTTTATGTCCTCTATTTTAACTTTTTTTTCCTAATTTGTCAGTGTTTTTTAACTCCCATGCCAGTTTCTATGAAATTAACAGAGTGATAGAGAAATTTCCAAAATATTAAGGTATTTCAAGCACTGGCTGAAACAGTGTCCAAAAGATGACTAAAATCAATTTCCTAACTGAGATCAGCATAGCCACAACCCTTAGTAGACATCACAGAAGCAAAACTTGACAGGAAAGAAGTCTTGATGGTCACAGCATCACTTGCTTTGATAAAAAATTGTATTTACAGAATTATCTTTTTCATTTTTTTGTGACCTTTTCTCTTCAGGGTCTTCTTCACAGGCAAATCTAATGTAGCATCTTTGTCTTTCATTGCTTTGCACAGCACGCCATTTTTTGAACAACATGAGACTGAAATATTTGTGCAAAGAAAAACTGGCATTCAGGTTTCCCATCTCTTCAGCTATAAAGGGAGACTATGGAGACAAGTCTTTTGCCTAAATTATGGGATGATATACACCCCATATTCCAAACTCAGGTATTCCTGACAGATCTCTGCTGAAAGACCACTCTGCTTTTTAGGGCAGAGCTGGCAATGGAACTGTAACAAAGCTGACAAAGCACCAGCACATGGAAAACCATTGGCAACCCTTTGCTGGGTTGGCAACAGACAAAAAGCTCAGAGGGGTGAAGGGCTGAAACCTCCCTCTCAGGCCACAGACACCACACATGAGTTACCACCACTCTGAGCCCACTCAGTTCTCGTGTGCACCTGTAAACTCCCTTTGAATGTGCAGGTGGGGGGTTCTGACATCTTTGGTAACTCCGATAGGGAACACGTGATTCTGCCTCCCGAATCTTCCAGCTTGCCTTAAGCTTGCACTGTTTGTCTGAAATGGAGTAAAGGGGCATGAATTCACCTCTTACAAGGCAAACAGTGACAGTTCATTGAAACACATGGCCCTTTACTTCCTCTGTAAGAGAAAGGCTACAGCAGCTAAGCCAACTCAAAGGCAGGATGCAAGATAAAGGCAGCTTTGAGAAGAAGGATTTGAGGTTTTGGTTTTCCATTGCTCCATTCTAAAAATAACTATCAAACCTCAGGAAGGGGTGAGGTGGCACCCTGTTTTTATGGACTGTGAGTGTTGGTGCACAGATGCTATGGAAGTATCCCTAGCTGAGGCCCGGACTTGATCTCAAGTCCCTCGGGAATGGCTTTGTAGCTCTGAGGAAGCAGTAAAAATGTTACAGGTCTCTTCAATGACTGGTGTTTGCCTGTCTTCACAAATCACCTCAATGCTTTCACCCACATTTCTTGAATAAAAGAAACAATTATCATGCCTATTTTTCCCTTTGTTACAAGGAATTGTAACTAAAGGATGGATACAAGTTCCTGCTGTCCTGGGTACCAGGAGAGAGAAAGCCTTGGTACATCCATCAGCTGGGGACACCAGAGGGTGAATCTAGGGAAAAGCCACCAGCTGCTCTTCCAGAGCACTAGGAGCAGGCTGTAGGTTCAAAGGACCCTGCAGATGTGTCTGGAAGGGAAGTGGGGAAAGAAGCGTCTGTTAGCTGTCACTGCCCTTGGACCAGAATGCAAAGGGCATTGGCAAAATTTTTTCTTGTTCTTTTGAAAACAAAGATTTATTAGAAGGTGTTCCCTAATTTAATTCTGCTCTTCCCATGATTTCTCTGTCTCCACTCATGATGGGTCTCCTTCCAGCAAGGAGTACAACTCACAAAAATGAAGAAAACCCCTGATCTTCAAAGGGCTGCAGCTCATTGCCATAATGCCGTCATAGCAGGGACATAGCCCCATCTATACAGGCAAGATCAAACAGTATCCTGCAGAGTCAGGATACTATTGCATTACAACATGATTCTTCCCCATGACAGATCTGGCCAAAAGCCAGACAATGAAATGGGTCTGCTCAGAGTGAATGGACTTGGGGTCTCAGACAGCAGTTGGAGATTTATGCCGCTGCTGTTGCAGAAATCAAATCAAGATGCTGTTCCCCAGCATTACAGGCTTACCCGGCCATCTGCAGACCAATGGTGTGAAATTTGTGCCTTGTGTGTCATCACTGTAGCTAAACATCTTGTGTTTTTCTTTCAAAAAATGTGTTCATTGAGTTCATCATTAATAATAATCGAGATCAGTTCATGCTAATCCTCAGAAAATATGGGAAGGAAAATCCTTTGAGAATATCCATAGATGAGCACATCAAGGGATCATGCTGTGCTCTCATTTTCTAATGTAACTGCCCATTCAATGATAGCTTGATAGGAAGTGGCATAGATCTTTTTAGTGGTACTTTGCTGTCAAGGTGTTTTAATGAAAGGCAATCAGCAGGACGTAGCAACCTGAAGTACCGAGCAATGCCACAAAATCCAGAGATTTTTGTGAAGATATTTTATCTGTCCTTCTTAAGACATCTGTACCCCTGATTTTGATCTTGAAGTCATGGATATACTTAATATTCCTTGCAATATGCAGGATGAATCCATCAATACTGTAGATTAGAGAGCGGAGAGTGAGAGAAATGAGCCTGTTAAGGCTTGGTGACTCTTGCAGGACTTGCAGAAGGACTGAGACCCTTAATGCATCTACATTAAAGGGGCTTGTGTCTGCTGTAATCTAGAAATTGCCAAATGTTTGCTTTGTACATGTAGGATTGTACACGCTGGAATTTATGGGCATACTCATCTGAGATGAGTCACAGAATGTGATAAGCTCAAACCCATTGCAAAAAAGCAAACCAAATAAAAAAACCCCTGGTGATAGGTTGCAAAATCTTAAGCTGCTGTACCATAATTCTCAGCAATCATATGCCTAATATGTATCATGTCTGTGTTTATTCTAGTAAATGAAATTAATTAGAGTCTCGCCACTGTTTCTGAAGGGTCATGTTATGGTTTGTGTTCTCATGACTGGAGCCTGCAGCTCATCCTGCCTGGTTTGGGATAGTAGGGAGCACCTGACCTGCTGTCAGATGAGCATATTCAAAAGGAAAAAAAAAATCTTTCTTGACCTCAGCAAGCTAAAACCTCTGCAGATGACATTAAATGTCATGGGAGGACACAGGCCTCTCTGGAAGCTACTTTTAGACAAAGGACTTTTTAAATGTCAAGTCCAGAAGGACCCAGAGTTTCAGACAGCTGATAGAGGATGGCATGTTTTACCACTGGTCACAGAATATGAGTGTTTGCAAAATCACTGTTTAAATAATCATTTAATGATGGACTTGGCAGTGCTGGGTTAACATTTGAGCTTAGAGATCTTTTCCAACCTAAATGATTCTATTTATTTATTATGCTAAATTGTGTGTTTGCCTGCACAGTCCATTGTGTAACAAAATCAGTGATGTAAGCTATGTTTAACATCTAGAAACAGGCACATGACAGGAGCACCAAAGTTACTTTAATAGTCAGATCAGTGTGTGTCCTCCAGCCACAGCGAGGAAAATCTACTCACTGAAACACAGGAAGATGCAACAGGGGAATGTCTCTTTAGCCAGGATACTCCTTTAAGAGTCAGTCCACTTCATAACACAACAGCTCTTAATTACTTTAGGAAGATGCTGACTTTCTGGAAAAATCTTGGAAAAACCATCCAGCCTTTGCACCACTCCCTCCTGCCTCGGGGGGTCAGAGGCACAGTGGCTGCCTGCAGCCCACAGTGGGGACAGGGGGTAGCAAGGCTCACAGCTCTCCCTGACCGATGTACATGGAAGTTCACATTTCTTCTCATGGCATTGCTTCCATGTTGGTATCTACCTGGACAATTTCCACTTCCCAGCAGCAGAAAGACTTTCCCCTAAAAGGCCAGAGAGTTGATATCACTTCAGAGCACAGCGAGCAGCAGCAGGAAAAGCTGAACTCTACATCAGGGCACATTAATGCTGCCAGACCTCTGTCAGTTCACTGGTAGCTCTGATGTGTCACCTACTCCTGTGGCTTTGGTCAGGGAAAGACCTCATCATCAAGGCTTCAGTCTGACAATAGGCGTGAAAGAGCTGTATCTTTGAAATCGGCCCTCATAACCAGAACAGAAAACATCATTTTCAGTCAAAGATCAGAAGAACCAGCATAATCAGCAGGCTCTTCAGATTGTCACTGCTCACATGTTTGCTTCGTTATCAGCACATACATTCAAATATATGTTTGTCAAAGGGCTGTGGCACAGTTGCCTATGCAAACAAAACCGTAGTGGAAAGCAAGAGAAGTGTTTGCCTGTGATGAGATCTCACCTGCTTTGTGTGCAAGCTGCTGGAGATCGTTAGTACTCTCTGATACTTGTTATTTGTAAGCAGCCCTGCTCTCTTCAGGTTCATTTCCTGTTCCACAATGCAACACTGCCAGACATTTTCACACATTCTGGATGCATTGTGTAACATGGGACAAAAATCTTCAGCTACTGACTGCCTCACCATCTAATAACCCAAACAGCTCAGCTGTTGTATGCTGCAACCCAGGATTCAACCCAGACCACGTACCAAGAAAATCCATAAAGGACAGAGAGCTCCACAAAATGGAACCTGCACCCTTCCCAAAGCCTAAGGGTAAGGCCAAGAGACAGGCAAGAAAGAATTCAGACTGGAAAAAAATCCAGACTACTAGTGCAGGAATTGGTTGCTAGTGTTGTCAAAAAAGGTGCTGGGTCCCATCTTGAGATGCACCCTTCCTTGGTAAAGGAAGGTAAATCACAGCCGTATTTCCACACAGCCACTCTGCTCAGCAGCCAGCTGCAAGGTGCACAGCACCACACAATCACTCCTGATTTTTAGCTACTTTTGATGAAAAATGTGTCATTAACTGAGACCTGATGCTCTGATGTGGGATTTCCAGAGAAAGGAATAAGAGATAGATGTGTCCTCTGCTTTCTGGTGAATTTTCATGCAACATGGGCAGAAAATGGGCCTCTAACTTGTATGAGTGCAGCTGCATCCCTTGAGGTCTCCTGGGGTAGTTGTACTCAGATGCCTGCTGGATGGCGACCCATCTCTCATGGAGCTGGTGGTGGTAAGGAGGGCCTATCACTTTAGTAGTGTTCACCTTCCTAACTCTGCTCTGCAGCATGTGTTCTCGGGAAGTAAGCAAGAGACCATGTAATTTTTTAGTAAAGTGGCAACTTTGATTGAACTGTTTGGTAAGTACCAGCAACAGACAAAAGAGCATCCTAAAAATGAATAAAAGGAGTGTCCTGTGCCCCTGCCTAAATCTCATACACTCTTGGAAAGCCTCACTCGCTCTGTTTTTATTTCAGTTAATGAAAATTTCATTCCAAAGGAAATTTAAATTCAATGAAAATTTGTATTTAATTTCAATTATTTTTAGATTTTATTATTATTGTCGTTATTGTTGTTGTTGTTGTTGTTGTTATTGTTGTTGTTGTTGTCATTATAAAAAATAAGCACCTTAGAGGTTCCCGTGTCTTTGTTCTCATGTGGTGGCCGAGAACTGCACTGCCTCTGCTGGCATCACTATTGAGAGGACACTTGCAACCACCAGGCTGTCAGAGGCCAGGGTCAAGCAGGCTGTGACTGGCTGCACCACTTCAGTGCCCTGCCCAGGAAGAAGGGAGATTAATAAAGGCAACTACCTCCAACCAGTCATGGAGGCTTCTAAAAGTCACTATGCTGGCATGTGTAAAACCCATTACTCATTCCAGTTTCTCCATCTGAAGGTGGAGAATTCCATCTGGGAATGCACAGGTGTATTTCCCCATCCTGTAAGCAGCCCACCAGAGACTAGAGCCCAGGCATTCTTCCAAAGGGGACCTAGTCCCCTTCAGGGATAGTCAGACTCTCCAGACTGGTCAAGGTCAGCCCTGCCAGGAGCTTGGCAGCAGTGAAATAGTGTGGATGAACATGTGCCAACCTTGAGCTGCCTGGCTCTGGTCAGTCTAGTTCACTAGCAGAGTCATTGTGTATAGATCTACCATTAATTGCATGTGCTCTTTGTTTTGTGTGGTGTTATCTGTGGATCCTACAGAATATAATGCTTCTACTTTAAATTAACATTGAGACGTTCTAAACTGGACTCTCCCTACTGTCACATTGGACTATAGGCATGTGATTAAGTCATTTCTCTTAAATTAGACTTCGCAAAAGAAACCTCAAACTGACCTGCTTTTCCTTCTACTCCGTGCTGGTTGCACATTGAAACTCATTACTTCAAACCATCCTGACAGGCATTTTTGCTTACAGTCACAGTCCATTCTAGCCAAGAGTTCTGGATATATCCAAATGTGCATGACTTGTTTCTAGTCTGAACCTGACTGCTATTAACTTCTAACTTGCTTCAAGTTATGGCTTTCTCTGTTATATTAAAAAGAAATTGTTGGAAAGTTTCAATTTTGCAACAGCGATTTAATTTTAAAGACCAATGGTTTTCTCTGGACCCTGTAAATCTTTGCACATAAATAACCTTGTATTTAAATTCCCAGAACACTGAAAGCCTCTAAAATGGCTCTATATATGGTGAAAACAACCACAGAGTGTTAGGTCTGTCTGTACCCAGTCTTCATAAGCCTTAAACTGCCCATGATATTTATATTAAAATCTGCAAGTGGATTCTCAGTTACCATAAGTCATAATTTAGGGCATGATTCTGCTTTCACTTACACCTATATCGGTTTCTGTAACTCTCCCACTTCCAACAGAATTTGCTACATGTGAAAATAGGTGTGGAACACACCTGACATGTCAGTCTGGTTGTCGATAGCTTAATGGAGTTTAGAGATGGAAGGAACTGCTGGATCACTTTGTCAGACCTGCCTGTTATAGAAATCCATTCTTATACTGAGCCAAATAAATTTCACTGAACTAAAATGTAGCTTCCAAAAAAGCATCCAGAGGATTTCAAAACACAGGAATCCACCACTCCCCTTCATCATTCAGATAACTGTTTAAAGAAAGCTTGCTATTAGATGTGCCTTCTGTCTAGCGTGAATACATCTACCTTCCAGTTTTAGCTTTTCACTGTTACATGACAAAGATCCTTATTTTGTCTCATTTTCTTACTGTGAAGACAACTATGCATTGCAAAGAGTCTGCTTCTTGCTTTTCTTTTTGATAAGCCCCACACAATAGCTGATCTGCAGTAAAAGGGTGTGTGTGAATCCTTACCTTAGAGACAGTGCAAGATAAGAGCCTTCAGCACCAGTGGGCTGAGCCACATCAGCGTCACTGCGGGACCAGCTCTGTTCCTGTCTTCTGGGCAGCAATGCTCCTGAAGAGGCTGTTTAGGGCAGTCCTGCTGTCTACTAGCACTGGCTGCTCGTTTCCACTCAGCCAGCCCCGTTCCCTTCACCCTGCACAGCCAGTTCACGCACGTAGGAAATGGCTGTCGTGCTCTGCAGCTGCCTTCAGCACAGGTCACTGAAGGGATCAGTGAAGCACTCCAAACTCTGCTGGTCCAAGCATGTGTGTATGCTGGGGGTGAGTATTCACATATTTAAGGGTGATAGGAAAGAAGGGAGAGGAAAAATGCACGTGGAGCCTCAGGGTACCCACATTACCTCAGGGTAAAAGTGAGTACTCAATAGCTGCTGAAGAGTGGTTTACATGCCATCAATTCATCTGCTAATTTACTCTGCAGTAACCAATTTATTTAACCATAGCCTATGTTAATCTCCCCCAAAACTATATTTTGTCTGACCTCTCTCAAATAAACCCATTGCCTCATTAGGAAATTAAGTCAGGTTAGTTCATTAAGATTATTCTCCTATGGCTGGTGATAATCTGTGCCTGTGGACAGTGACAGCCAAGAACTCCCTTTTCCTCACTATTTGTGATTATAAATCACAATTAGGAGGCAGGATTGTTTGATAATGGTAACCATGTCGACATAACATAACATATAAATGTACATGTGATATACTTCTAATGAAACACATCTACATCTGGTTTCTATAGCATTGCATGGATTGGCATTAATCATATCCTCCTACTTTTAATTCCTTCCTGGTAGGCAAACATAACTTCCCGACCTACGTTATCCCACTTGCCCTGACAATGTGATTGCACAACATGAGCTATGGCTGAGAAGGAAATAGCTATAGACATGAGAGACTCACCATCCCCATTATGTCACTTTCTAAAGCAAAGTTTTGGTGTAATTTAAGTGCTGCTATTGCTGCACAAAGATTTGTGCCTCACCTACCATCTCTTGATCCCTGTTCAAACCTAAGGAGCATGGGATGAAGCCAGTGGGATACTGTATACTTCCAGAGTAATATACATTGATCAGTAGAGGAGACATGCAGTCTTCAAATATAATTATTAAAATGTGGAATACAAAAAAACAAAAAACAAACAAAAAAGCTATTTCATTTATAACAAGTGCTCACTTGGAAAAATTTCATCTGTTACATTTAGTTATTAACCAAACCAAACAAACCCAGCTTCCCCCTGAAACCTCATTTCAGAAATTATCCTAGACATGAAGTCCCCTGTGCAGGACATACATATCCCTGAATCAAGACAAGGCCACCAAGCGCCCAAGGAACACAAACAAGGCTGGCAGCAACAGCTCCCCAAGGCACAGTGTTGAGAGTAGCCATGGGTGGATGGATTAGGGACACCTGTGTTACAACTTAATCCTCTCTTGCCTCTGACAGTGCCAGAGAAAGTCTGATGCCAGGAAATCATACCTTAGGACTCACACAGACATCAAGGACTTGGTTATGTGTACAATAGTAGGAGAGCTTGCTGAGGTAGCCCCTTGCCTGGCTAGATAACAAACATTCATCATTCATCAGGAACTGGAATGATAGGACAAGGAGTAATGGGTACAAATTGAAAGAGGGGAAATTTAGGTTATCTATTAGGAAGAAATTTTTCCCTGTGAGAGTGGTGAGGCACTGAAACAGGTTGCTCATGGAGACTGTGGATGCCACAACCCTGTCAGTGTTCAAAGCCAGGTTGTATGGGGCTCTGAGCAACCTGGTCTAGTGCAAGGTGCCCCAACCCATGGCAGGGCAGGGTGTGATTAGATGATCTTTAAGGTCCATTCGAACCCTGAATATTCTGTGATTCTGTGATCATGTTATAAGCCTGGCTTACACCAGGTACCTGGCTAGTAGGATGGTTCCTGTGGAGAGGGGGATCAAGTAGCTCTCTTGACACCCTTCTGCCCTCTGCCCCTGTTTGCAGCAGACACTGCCATATGTCCCTTGCCTGACGAGAGAGATGTGCAGGGCTCTGTAACTAAAGGTTTTGTGACACAGATTTGGAGGTGATTGCAGTACGGGAATGGAGCTGCCTAGGGAGGACGGTGTGAGAGGGAGGAATACCTGAAAGCCCTGATAGACTCTATGCTTGCTAAGTCAGGCTATACTTTCAAGGACACTCTAAACCATCAAAAGCCAGATTGTTGCCAAAGCAGCTGTTTTGCCTTCATCCAGCCCAAGTTATTTCTTACTTTATTGCTGCTCCCTCTCTTCAAACAACTAATTTCTAACCTAGTACAATTCTCCTGACATAAGAAAAGGGACAGCGAGGAGGAGGGTGAAACAGTTGCTTTCCCTGGCAATGCCAGGTTAAAATTGCCCACAAAACTCTGGCTTAAACTGCCATCAGATTTGTTATTTGAGACATTGATCGTTCAAGGAGCTTCGGCTTCAATGCTCATCCTAAAGCCACTCTCCCTATGGCAGGGACTGAACACACCTGTAAATGTGTTCACACACCACTTCCCCAAGGTAGGTACCCAAAAAATCTCCAGCCTAGGTAACCACCGACTTTAAACCATTTATTGCACAGGAGAAGTCCCAAGCGTGCTCTGGAGTTTTCCCCCACCCGAAGGTAACGACGGGCGATAACTCGGCGAAGAGTCATCTCCGGATTTCCCAACGGTGTCTGGATACGGCTCCCTTTGTGGGCTCGGCGCCCCAAAGCGGCGACCTCTGCGGTCCTTGAGCAAACAGCACGGGGGAAGGGGAAGCTGATCCCCGCCATCCTCCCCCGCGGGTCCCCGCCAGGGCACGGCGGACGCGGCAGCGCCAGCCCGGCCCCGCTCCGGCCCCGGGCCCCGCGCTGGGGCTCCCGGGCCCTGCGTGCTCCGCTGCCTCAACAGTGCCACCCAGTGCCTCTTTTGTGTCATTGGCAGTGGAAACGGGGACTCGAAAGTGGGGAAACCCGCCTCGGAGGCAGAGCGGAGTCACAAGGAGCGAGTGAAAGCTGCCGGCAAGCGGCAATGGGGTGTGCTGTGAGCTGCTGGTGCCCCTGGCTAACCGGGAACCATCGACAGAATTAACACTTCTGATTTATAACGGAACAAGATCAAAAAAACACCCCCAAACCAACCAAAACCTAACCAATCCAAAACACCAAAACAAAACCCACACCACAGTTTTCCAGTTTTTAAACGGCCTAACGTGTTTCCCGGCTTGTTTTGTCACAAGAGGCATGGGTACGGATGTCAGTGGGAGCTTTCTTGGGTATTTACTACAACAAATCTTCCCGAGAGTGAATGGGTAAAGCAGGACTGAAAACTGCAAAGTTCATCCATTCATAGAGGCAATTCCCTTATTAATATAAAACAGCAGCAGCAAAAAACTGCCCCAGCCGAATAGTGGCTGTGGGAGGGACGAATCCCACACCCCAAGCCCAAGGATGCAGGGAGTGGGGAAAGTGGGGGGTTCCCCCAACTGCGGGGCATGACGAGGAAACCAGTTGGTGGCAACATATGTGTATTGTATTTCTCTGAAAAAACTTGCAACTTGGCTAATTAAATTCCTGGCGCTGAACTGGTCCTTGGCTGAGATCATGGCAATTGGGAGGGTTGGGTTTTTTTCCTCCTTACAGGAGTTCCCTCCTTCTTCCCATCCTCCGCCTATTAAAACAAGTCAAGTCTCCCTTGTTAAAAGACCCCATAACGTGGAAGAGGCAGAAAAGCAGCAGCAGCAGCAGGAAAGAAAAAGACGTCTGGAAAATATTACCCGTTTGCTGCTGCTGCTGCTGAGAAACCTCATTGAAACAGTTACTCGGGCAGCAAGGTATCACCAAAGAGACTTTATCTGATGCTGATCTCTCAAACTTTCAGAGGCTGCCTTGCAACTTCTCCAGGCTCCTGGCTAGCCGGGTTTGAAATAAGATCTTCAGCTTCGACCACGAGAAACTAACTCCTAATTTATTATTTCTAACTTTTTTAATTATTATTATTATTATTATTACTATTATTTGGAAAAAAAATCCCACAACTTCGAGCTAGAAACTGAAGCAGAGAAAGACAAATACATGGTAATTGTGAAAACACGTGGGAGAAAATGAGTAGGACTGAATAGCCTTACACGATTTTTTTATTATTTTCAGTTTTAATTATTTTTTATTTCTGAGCGTCTCAATAAGTCCCTGAAAAGTGCGATTTGTTCTTTTACCTCAAACTTGGAAACTATTCAGCGGGAGCAACGGTACGTGAGACCACACAGTTGGCTGGAGCCCCTCTATGACCAAAGGACAGAAGGACAAACAAGGTAGGTGATTTATGATTATGCTTCTGTCAGCTCAAGAGCAGAAGACCCCCTCCTCCCATCCCCACTATTCAAGGGAGGAAAGCTGGAACAGATCCCCAAAATACGAGTGGGGCTGGGGGAGGATCTTACCGGCTCCTACGCTACACCTATTTCAGCAATGAATAAGACCGTCGTGAGGATGAATGAGGTTTTCAGCTTCAACCCCTCCTCCGTGTAATCCGTTTAAGACATTGCTGAGCTTCAAGGTCTGGGGGGAAAAAAAACACCCAAAAAACCAAAAAAACCAACCCAACCGCCTCATAAACCCCCTGAAATTAAAAGAAAATCCACCACAGGCTGGGTGGCCGCCCCGCTGATCGCAGAGGGGAAGGCGAGACCTGCTCAGAGCCCAGTGCGGATTCTCTGCGGCCGCCCCTCGCCTTTGCATCCAGGGCCGGGCGGGGACGCGACAGGAGCGAGGGAGGGCTGGGACTGAGGGAAGGCAGGCGAGGCGGCGGGCGCGGGGCTGACGTCCCGCCTCGGACCGCGCTGCCGAGCCGCCCGGGCGCCGCGCAGCGCGGGGAGGAGAGGAGAGGGGCGGGGGGCTTCCCGAGGGAGG
>VZTH01013877.1:0-40795 GCA_013397815.1 Aleadryas rufinucha
ACCCCCGGAACTGACATTACACTATTTCAAGCTAGCTGAAAAATTAATGGTACCTTTAACCCTGCGTGTGTAATACTGGTGTTCCCTTTTGTCTTATCCCTGTGTAATAATAGATTGTTTTAAGTCTTACGTCTGTCAGTTTTGTGTCTATTAATAAATAATTCATTCTATAACAGACTGAATCAGCCATTATTAGAGAACTTACGAATGAGAGTGGGTTTTGGGGTGCTGGATGCCTCAATAATGCCACTGCCTGCTGCCAGAGGCCTGGGCAAAAGGCAGGGACTTATTTAAACTCACATCATCCCTTCATAACATCCTGATGGAAAGCTGACAAGTTTCTGTATTTCACTGGCAGGTGGCTGTGAGGTGTCTGTGGTACCTTCAGCACCCCATGTGGGGTGTCCCAGTTGGAAACTCCCCATGGGAGGATGGAGAGGTGGCTCAAGTGTCAGGGAGGGAGCAATGCACAAAGGGCTGCAGAAGGAGCAGGGCCTGGCCTTTGGACACTGGGCTTCCTCCCCTTGTGTGCAACCTCGTGAACTTGCCAGATGTTGATGTCAGTGCTGCAGCTGTGCATCAGTCCCTCAAAGAACAGGAATGTGATTATTAGGGTACAGAGGATTGTACCTGATCTGGCATTCCTGGACAGATCCTCAGAAGCTCCTGGAAAAGCACAGGAGGTTTCTGGCAAGAAATAATAAGAAAATTTTGATGAGAAACCTGTGTCTTCCTACCTGTGCTTCCTCAGAGCAAACTCTTTGCTCCAGTGATAACTGATTTCTCTTACCCAGAATGTGAAAAAAGATCTTAGGTCAGAGGAAAATGAGCACTTAATGTGCCAGATGTGAGCAGATGGCTTTATGCCCAAATGCTTGGCCTCACAGAGAGGGACTGCTTCTCAAATCCTTGTCAGAAAGCTCTATGGAGATGGAGCATGCAGGTCTCCAAGAGTTAAGGTCCCATGTGGGATTTATCCAGGGAAGGTTGTGTGGGGGACAGAGGCTCCCCTGTTAGCACAGCTCGGACAGGAGGTGAGGAGAAGCCTCATCCCCACCTTGGCTCTACGCACACCAAGCCCTACCCCTGCACCCTCACACAGCCGTGCTGCAGCCAGCCCTGAGCTCCCTGTGCCCGAGGTTGGGGCTGCCATGCTCAGCCCAGCCCAGCTGCTTTCCAGACTCAGCTCCCCTGAAACACCTCTTGTACCCTGTTTTGCTTTAAGCACTACTTGCACCTCCTGATTCCCACTGTTCTCAGGAGTGCTTCCCTGTAGGGTGCTCGGGATGGCAGCTCAGCCTCAGCAGGGTCTGGACAGGGCGCTCATAGGGCTGTAAGCACCTCGAATGCTGGGGTCAGTTCTGGGCCCCTCATGACAGACACTGAGGGGCTGGAGCACGTCCAGAGAAGAGAATGGAGCTGGGGAAGGGGCTGGAGCACAAATCTGATGAGGAGCTGCTGAGGGAGCTGGGAAAGGGGCTCAGCCTGGAGAAAAGGAGGCTCGAGGGGGACCCTGTGGCTCTGCACAACTCTCTGACAGGAGGGGGCAGCCGGGGTGGGTCGGGCTCTGCTCCCAGGGAACAGGGACAGGAGGAGAGGAAACGGCATCAAGTTGTTCCAGGGGAGGTTCAGGTTGGATATTGGGAAAAATATCTTCACAGAAAGGGTGGTCAGGTACTGGCACAGCTGCCCAGGGCAGTGGCAGAGTCACCATCCCTGGCAGTGTTCAAAATATGTGTGGATGTGGCACTTGGGGACATGGGCTAGTGATGAACATGGCAGTGCTGGGGGAATGGTTGGACTCAATGACCTTAGAGGGCTTTTCTGATCTCAGTGGCTCGATTCCATGACTCTGTAAGCACAGACTCCATGTGAGGCAGGTGCCTGCACTGGCAGCAAGCCGTGGAGAATGTGTGTGCAGCACATCTGCACCCAGAAACACCAGTGCCAGCCTTTAGCCAGACACAGCGGAGGTGAGTGAGGCCCCTGGTCTCCAAGGCTGGCAGCGTGTCAGCCAGGGGCTGGCAGGAGGGACCAGGGAGGCAGTGCTGTCCTGGGAAACACTCAAGGAAGTGTTTCTGTTCCCAGAAACACTCAAGCCCTGCTCCTTCCCACGTTTGGTTTGGAAAGGCCGTGCAGAAGCCTGTGTTTAAAGAGCACTTTTTAAACACTCCCAGCCACAATGACCAACACAGAAAGACAATTCAGTGTCATAAACATGTGAACAGCCAGGGCTGTGCTCTCATGCCTGGAATGGCTGGAAGGCTCAGATCTGGTGTCTGTGACACTGCTGCAGCCAGCTCTGGTGCCAGCGGTGTCACAATGCTGGCTGACACACACGAGAAGGTGGGCTGCTGGGAGTGTTCCCATCCGGCTTGAGGTGCACCCTGAGGCCAAGTTTCTTCTCATCAACACTGCCCTGCTCTTACAAGTGCTGCTTTCAGAGACGTCCTCTGAACCCAAGCTTGGGCTTGCCCCTGGGAACACCAGGGGAGCTGGGATCAGCTGGGAAACCAAGCCCTGGTGTAGTGTCAGCGCTCTACCTTTCCTCACTACCCCGATTTTCAAGCAGAACAGCTATGGCTTTTCCTTTTGGCCCATGAATCATAACATGTGGGCACCAGCCCCCCCACAAGGTGCATCCTGCTGGCTCCTGCGATGGGATGTTGGGTTGCTGGCAGCAGGCAGGAGTGTTGGCTTCAGTCACTGAACAACAGCCAGAGAAAAACATTGTTTTAGCTGTGTGTTACCCAGATTTTCACCTGTGCCTCCAAGGCTGGGGTCCAGCGGCCATCACTGCTGTACCACGAGGGATCAGGTGGGGTCTGCCTGTCCAGGCTCAGCGCCCTGCCAGGCAGGATCCAAACACAGAATGATACAATCATAGAATCATAGAATGACTTGGGCTGGGAGGGACCTTAAAGCCCTTCCCATTCCACCCCCTGTCATGGCAGGGGCACCTTCCACTATCCCAGGTTGCTCCAAGCCCCGTCCAACCTGGCCTTGGACACTTCCAGGGATAGGGCAGCCACAGCTTCTTTGGGCACCCTGTGCCAGGGCCTCCCCACCCTCACATGGAAGAATTTCTTCCTAATATCTAATCTAAACATTTCTCTCCTTTATCTTAAGGTCATTTGCCCTTGTCCTGTCAGTACAGGCCCTTGTGAAAAGTCCCTCTACAGCCTTGTAGCCAGTTTGGGCCCTGGAAGGAGCTCTGAGGTCTCCCTGGAGCCTTCTTTTCTCCAGGCTGGACACCTCCAGCTCTGCCAGCCTGGCTCCAGAGCAGAGGGGCTCCGGCCCTGTGATCAACTTAGTGACCTTGTCTGGTCTTGTTCCAACAGGTCCAAGATTTCCTTGTATTGAGACCCCAGAGCTGGACCCAGCACTGCAGATGGGGTTTCACAAGAGCAGAGCAGAAGGGAAGAACCACCTCCCGTAACCTGCTGGTTATCCCCCTTTTGATGCAGCCCAGCACACCGGGAGTTTTCTGGGTCCCAGGGCACATGGCCAGGGCATGTTGAGCTTCTCGTCCTCCAGCACTGTCAAGTCTGTTTCCCCAGGGCTGCTCTCAGTCCATTCTCTGTCCAGTCAGGATTTGTGCTTGGCAATTCCCCAATCCAGGTGCAGGACCTCACACTTGGATTTGTTCAACTTGATGAGGTTCACCCAGGCCCACCTCTCCAGCCTGTCCAGGTCCCTCTGGTTGCCCCATCCCTTTTCTTCAGAGTGTTGACTGCATATGCAGCTCAGTGTCATCGACAAACCTGCTGAGGGTGCATCCATCCCCCTGCCCAGGTCACCCACACAGATGTCAAACAGTGCTGGTCCCAACACTGACCTCTGAGGACAGCACTTGTCACTGGGCTCCACTTGGACATCAGGCCATGGACCACAGCTCTTTGAGTGCTGACACCAGCCAGTTCCTTATTCACTGAGTGATTCATCCATGGAATCCGTATCTCTCCAGTTTGGAAACAAGGATTTTGTGCCTGACAGTGTCAAATACTTTGCACAACAGCAGCTGCTTCATCCCCATTCCTGGGACCTTGCCTGCACTGACCCACACGAACACTGTGGCACCCTGCATTCACCTTGACTTGCAGTCACCACGTTAGGGACTTCCCGTGGATCCTGCATTGTATCCACGGGATGTCTGTGACACCACAGGCTATCCCAGACAGCACTTAAAGCCCCTGGCTGGGAAACTGCATCCAGTCCCAAAAGACTTGGCCAAAGCTTTGGGCAAACAAAGAGCAATGGTTGTGTCCTGCCCAGAGCTGGAAGAGACACCTCCCCGTTGTCTCTTTTGTCTTTTGCATGCTTTGGACCCCAGCAGCCAGGTCAGCAGGGTTCTGCTCTGAGCAGAATGGCTGAGAGACAGGAGAGGTGGGGAAGAGTTGTGGGGGAATAAGAAGCCTGTGCCCTGGGCATTTTATCATGGATTCAGGTGCCCTGTTATGCTCTCCACCAGCAGGGAGGTGTATCACAAGGATACAGGATGGACCAGGCTGGATGGAGCTCTGAGCAGCTTGGTCTGGTGGAGCCCTAAGCCTAACCTTGTCCCCTCCCTCGGCAGGGGAGTTGGAATCAGATGTGCTTTAAGGTCCTTCCCAACCCAAATCAGTCTGTAATTGTATGATTCTGTGATTCTAACCCCCTGCTTTTCCCTGAGAGGAGCTGCCCATTGCAATGATGGGGCAGCAGAACCTCCCTTAAGGTTTGCACTTTGATTTTTCAGTGTGGTTTGTGCCACTGCTTCAGTCACGACTGTGAGAAGCAGTTGTTTGGACAAAAGGCTACCTGTGCAGGCTGGGATTTTCAAGTAAGGCCCTGAAAATTGCGAAGAGCAGCAACACCACATCTGCAGAGTGGCTGCCTTGAGAGGAGAAAACCTGTCATAACCTAACACCTGCTGAGCAGCAAGGCTATGTCCAGGCACTGCCTTTCAGCTCACTTGTCTTGAAGGTGGTGTTCTCTGTGCCAAAACGAGGCAGAGAAGGAACAATCACATCATGACAGACCTGAATACATTTAATGCACTCAGGCAGGAACAGAAGGCAGTAATTCACTCTGGAGCAGGACTGCCTTGGGATGGTCTGGCACAGCAGATGATTTATATTTAGAGCTGGGCTTGGCAGGTACTTTTATGGAACAGAAGTTTGGTTTTCAATTGTATTCAACCTGTCCCAAAAGTAGTTTAAATCATTCCACTTCGTGGCATGGTCAACTATTAACTAGGTCAGTTGGGAAAGAAGTGCACAGAACTGCCCTCTTCTGTTTCCTGGGTGGTGCTGGGTGCTGTCAGAGGCAGGACACTGGCATTGAGCAGGGGTCAGAGCCTCTTCAACATCCTGTGCCCAAATATCTGGGTGGACTGGCAGAGACAAGGGGGCCAGGAAGGGTTGGGCTCCTCCCCTGCCCCAGCCATCTCTGCTGCTCTCCAGCCCCCTGTGCTGCCGTGAGCACTGAGAATTGAGAGGCCACTGAGGCCATGTTTTCCCAGCACTGTGGCAGAAGGACAGACAACACATCCTTGCTGTGGGGCTGTCCTGGCAAGGGTGTCCAGGATGGGTTTTGCATCAGCCCTGCAGTGTCAGCTCGTGAGAGGCTGTGGCCAAGGCTGATGCTCCTGAAGCCAGTGCTGGCCACCCAGCAGGCAGGCAGGGAAGGGCATGGAGGGGGCTGGTGCACCCCCAGCCCTGTGCTCACAGCCTGGGGGCAGCTGGCTTGACCACTTCACTCCAGATCCCTCCTTTGGGCTCCGTTAGACAAAGCTTTGCTGACAGAACTGTGGGGATGGACAAGCCTCTGCTGGTGGCCAGGCCAGCATTAAATGTTTGCCTTCATCATGAGACTCCAAGTAAATGAAAACTCAGAAAAAAAAATTGCTCCTGCAAATGTTTCTGCCTTCCCTTTATTTTGTGTAGGAGGATGAATTTGCACAGAGAAGGAAAGTATCACCTTAACTCAGGGAAGGAGAACAGGCTCTGGGGGATTCACAGGCAATCCCTGCCTGAATTCCAATGGTTGAGCCTGCATACAGGGATGGAGTCAGGAAAAGGAAAAAAACACCAGAATTTGACACAATTCAGAAGCTTAAATAAAATTTAAAGTACCTCTTCTAGTATCATTTAAGTCCTGCATCTAGAGTTTTACAAAAACTGAGAAGCACTGGCTTTCCTGCTGGTACTGGGGTGGAAAACCACAAGACTGATGTTGCGTGCAGAGATGAGATATCACTGGACATCTCCCACTGATATCTGGAAGGGGGGTCAGAGGCCATGGCATGAGTCTGGACATGGATTTCATTTGTTTGCCTTCCCCCACCACCCAGGCACCAGAGCTTTTGGGGTGCACAGCCTAAGGCTGGGGCTGTCCCCAGCACATCCCCACCTGATGCTTGCACCCCTTCTCTGGGCTGGGGTGGGAGGTGCAATGTCCCTGGAGCACAGAGTGGGCTGGTGCCCAGATTGTCTGCGGGGCTGTCTCCACCTGATAACCTGTTGGCAATGCCTGAGCAGAGGTGTGCTAAAGGGTCCCTAACACATCATCCTGAAGCTTCCTGCTAGACTTCTCACCAGCTCACTCAGGCGATGACCTGAGTGTGTCCAAGGCCAGAACCTCCAGGAGCTGGAACACTCAGTGAGCCAGCGCCATCAGGAGAGGCTGGGACAGAGCTGTGTAAAGCTGTGCAGCTGCAGCTCATATGGGGTTAAACCAGCCATTTAGTGAAGACATAGAACGTGTCTGGAGCAGTCAAAAACCTGAGCAGTGTGGCAGCCTGAAGTTCTGGATCCCAGCAAAGTGGCCTTTTGCACCTGAAATGATGATGAGGTGTTGGTGTTGCTGGCGTAGCATTTCCTGCTCTGTGCCTGCTGCACCCACACCACAAAGGGAAGGGATTTCAAAAGCACCATGTGGGCAGTTGCAAGTTGCAAAAGTGTTTTTTCTAACTGAAAACAGATCCCTCCTCACCCCACACAGCCCACAAGACCTCACCTCTTGCACTGACTTTCTCACCGTGCACCCACGTGCATGTGTGATCTGGCGTGTGATGCTGCCTGTCATGTCCCAATGCACTATCAAAGGCATCAGGGAGAAGTTTAATTCTTACTGATGAGGTAAGTGAATAGGGTTGGGACATTGTTATGCTCTGAATAAGGGAGAGGGGGGTCACCAACCAGTCATGGTTGAGAAATCTGGCAAAAGAATTGTCAAAGCAGGTGGGGTAAGCTGCACCCAGAGGCAGAGAACCTTCCCAGCCCAAGGATTCTGGTTCTGGCTGCCATCTGTAAATGGAGCTGGTACCCAAAAGCCAAACCTCGCCTGTTGCAAGAACCCTGAGCTCGGGACCCTCCCTGTCTCTGCTTTGCTGACGGGGCAGGACAATGGAGGCAGTTCCGGAAGCAAAGAAAGTTCACATTCCTCCAGCCAATTACCTCATGGCAGTAAATCTTCCACCTCTCTTTCCCAGTCACCGGTGAAGCTTGTCTATTGTCTGGGGAGCCTGTCTGTCTGCCCCAGCACAAAAGGGAGAACAATCAGTGGGTTTGTGTAACATCCGACTTATTAAAATGCAGAAGAATAAAGCAGGGAAAGGGCCAAGGAGAGCTGGGTGGGGAAGAGATCTCCAAGAGGCTGCTGTGATGCAGGGGTGTCTGGTTTGCAGAGGCTTCCAGCCTGCTGGTGCAGGTGTCTTTCAGGCTGGATGCTGGCCAGGGATGTGCTGGTGAGGACTGGGGATCCCTCAGGGTTTCAGAGAAGGGGTGCTGCTGGCCTGGAAGGGAACTGCTGCCCACAGCATTGTCCAAATCCTGTCCATGCACCCTAAAGCTGTCTTCCCCGAGGCAAAGCTGCCCAGTCTTCAGGCAGCTAAGTGGCAAACACCCCCTGAGGGCTGGTAGGTCACCACGGTGGGGATCTTCTGGTTCCCTCTGTGTTGCCCCACTGCACTGCCAGGCACTGATCTGCATCAGAAGAAAACGGAGAGAAGAGAATATTTTGTGCTGACAAAAGATCCAGACTTTCGCAGAGCAACATCTCTCTGCTATTGCCACCAGACCTGATGGTCCTGTTTATTCCCTGGTTGATTACAGGTCACTGGATGTCAGTGGAGGTGCACTCTCCAGCCTTGCAGCTTGCTGGAGCCAGATATCAGCACCCTCACCTTTCCTTTAGGAAGCTCAAGGCATGGTTCTTCCCAGGAAAGACCAAGGTTCTGGGGGAATCAAATTCCAGCCCATGTTTCAATGGGTGGACACCGTGTGTCTGCTGTGTCCTGCACTGTATCTGTGGAGGGACAAGGAGCAGCTGCAGCAATGTTTGAGTTCTGAGGCGTTTTCCAGAGTCTGGAAGAACCAGGAGCTGCACCTGTGAACTGATGGAGCTGGACTGCTCCACAGTTTGGGTCCTTCCATCTGCAGTCCTCTCTCAAGCCAAGTTATGACCAGACTCCACATCCCAGTCGTGCTAGACAAGATTACTGAGAGTAGGAGATAGAAGCCCTAATGAAAGAGAAGAATTTCTTTAAAGTAAACTTCTGATGAGACAGCAGAGTGAGTCCAGAGTTGTGCAGACCATGAGAGACTGAGGATAACCAAGTGAGGAGCAAACATCAGGTTTGTTGGAACCTTGGACGTGTGGGTGATGCCTGACCACCACCTCTTCCTGCCCCTGCTATACCACCAGACTTGTTCTGCTGACCACCAGCTCTGTACCAAGTGTTTGAAGGCCTGAGTGCAGGAGAGGAGCAGCTTCTGTGGGGCTCTGGGCAGGTATGAAGGGCACATCCTTCATTCAGGTGTGACAGGGCACAGCCCAGGTGGTGTGCCCTGGGGAGCCTCGCTGTGTGCAGGAGGTGGAGGCTGGACACAGGACTGTGGGGCAGTTGCAGGACAGCACAGGATGCTTTTCTCGTTTGTCTTCCAGCACTGCTGCACTCTCCTCTGCTCAGTGCTTTGACAGGCACTGGCTGCAGCGGGCACCTCTTGTCCTCTGTGGCCCCAGGGCAGTATTGTGCCACCTTTTACTCTGTTTTCTCCAGGACACAGACTAACACACCCAGTGATGCACTGGTACTTTCTGTACAGCCTAGGCTGGGAGGGAGTTCACCTGTAGCCCAGAGGGCAGCAGAGAAAGGGGCAGCACGCAGGAGCTGGATGCTGCAGTGTGGAGGCACAGCAAGGTCTGTCTGCATGCTCACCTCCAGGTGACTCCTCTGCCCCATTTGAGTGGAGCTGACCTTGGACACACAGACTGAGGCATTTGTGTGGGTAATCCAAGGAACACTTTGGGGTTTGACTGCCTTCCCACTCCGGATGTGGCTACGCACCTTGGGGTAAGGGCAGACACCTTATCGTGGTTGGAACAGTTGCTGGCAGCCTGATCATGTATAAACCATCTTTAGAGCCATGGCTTGACTTGCTTCAGGTTCCTGTGGTTCTTTAGGGTGGAAGGAGGCGACTCTGGATGACAATGAGACAAGTAGCATCACCCTGTGCTGGTCCAGCCCTCTCATCCAACTCCAGTTTGCTGCTTTTATCTCATGCAGTTCAATTGTGCAAAATGTTTCTGGGGGAAAACTGTGATTGTGTTATTTCTTCCCCACAGTTTGGACTTGGCTGTGGGATCAGAAGCCTTCATTGCCCCAATAGACTCAGGCACAGAGAAAGACAAAGTCTTCTACACTGTGCTTAGAGCTGACACAGCTACCATGATCCACCCGACTGTTGAACATTCTGAAACTACCATCTGAAACCACCATCACAGCCCCAAAGTGATGTTTGAAGCCAGCTTGTTCTGGTGAGTGATGGCTGATGTCTCCTCAGCAGCCTGCACGGGTGTCCACTTGTGAGCCAGCTGTGCCCATACATCATCTTGAGCTGTTTCTCACAGCCACAAACCAAAGGTCAGTGTCCTGAAGGGCCCTTGGTGTGGTCCCCACACCACTCCTGGCAGTTGGCAGGGCTGGATCAAGCTGCCTTTCATGGATGTTTTTGTGAAGTGGGGCTGGGAGTGTGCCACAGCCTCTTCATCTGTCAGTGCCCCAGCAGAATTACAGAATCCCAGAATCTCAGACTGGTTTGGGTTGGAAGGGACCTTAAACCTCATCTTTTTCCACCCCCTGCCATGAGCACGGACACCTTCCACTGTCCCAGGCTGCTCCAAGCCCTGTCCAGCCTGGCCTTGGACACTTCCAGGGATGGGGCAGCCACAGCTTCTCTGGGCACCCGGTGCCAGGGCCTCACCACCCTCACAGGGAAGAATTTTTTCCTAATATTCAATCTGAACCTACTTTCTGTCAGTGTGAATCCATTTCTTCTTGTCCTGTCACTCCAGGCCCTTTTAAACAGTCTGTCTCCATCTTCCTCCAGCTCCATTCAGGCACTGGAAGGCTGCATTTGGGTCACCTTGGAGCTTCTGTTCTCCAGGCTGAACAATCCCAGTTCTCTCCTTGTAGGAGTGGTGCTCCACCTTCCCAATCAACTTGGTGACCTCCTCGGAACTTGCTCCTATAGGTCCCTGTCCTTTCTGTGCTGTGCAGAAGAGGTGGGAGCCCCATCTGGCCCTGCTCACGGCACCAGGGGCATGTCTACAACTTCTCAGTGCTCATAATGAGCAGCCTGAGCTGGAGGAGGGGTTCTGGCAGCAGAATGAGGCAATCCAAGCACCTCTGCCATCATGCCCAGAGGATGGCAGAGACATGGACTGTCACTGTCAGCAGAAGCAGGGAGAGCTGCAGCCTGCTCTGGTCACTGCTTGTAGTCCAACCCCTGGCACTGGACACTGAGCTGTGCCACCATGGGACATGTCTGATGGGTGTCCTGGAGCCGAGGTGAGGCATCAGGGAAAAGGCACAAAATACTGCAGGGGCTGGTGGAGCTGCAGGCCCCAGCCATAGATGAATTCTGCTGCAGAGCACTTTTACAAGGTTAACCCCTTATTCATATCTCAAACAGAACCAATAAAGTGTGGGGGAAGGAATGAAGAACATCTTGAACACTGTTACTCTGCACTGGCTGTACAGATGTCTCCTAACAACTCCAGCTAGAGCACAGGGAGTTGTGCCCAGCACACGGAAGGCAGACGGGAGGGAACACAGAGTGACATGCTGTGTTCACAGCTTGGGCTGGCAGTGAACACAAGGCTTCATCCATGGCTCTGGAGCTGGGCCTGCTGCAGGCAGTGACAACCTTTGCTCACAGCTGCCAGGGGTCCTGGTGCCCCGACACCATTTTTAAGTGGACTTTGGCTTGGAAATGTAAAGGAAAACCACAAGACACAAGTTGTTACAAGCACTGGGTCACCCTGAGACTTCAGTACTGAGTATTCTGGTGCAGATCTGCCTGATCAGCCTCTGGAAAAATCTGGAATGGGTCTACTAACTTAATATCCCAATAATACTTGGAGTCCAGGCAGTGCTCCAGTTTTCTATGCTCCATCAGATAGTGCATTCCTACCTCCTTGCCATACCCACCTGCATCAGCGCATTCCTGTCACAATAGTGCAAGCAACCCCAGTCTTGTTTTTGACACCAGAGATGTCCATCTCCAGCCTTCAAATACCCCATATGTGTGCAGAATGATGCACATATTAATTTATCTCGAAGAGACATCAGATTTTCAGGGCAACCATCTCAGTGTACTCCAGTTCCCTTCCATCAAAGGCTGCAGTGTGGGTTCCAAACACATCCAGTCTCCAAAAGTCAAGCCCCTTTTAACAGCCAGATATAAGAAGCACCATCCTGATAGTTGCTGCCTGATCCCATGGGGGAGCCTCAGACTGAAAGCTGTGGAGGTGCAGGATTTGCAGAATCAAGTCCTGGAGTCAGGCTGCAAGTGGTGGAGTTTGGCCTGGGAGACACTGCTTGGAGACAGAGGACAGGACATGGCCCAAGGTTTTTTGGGCACGGAGGGGCAGGTGTGGGATTTTGGAGCTAGGCTGCTGGTGTTTGCTCTGCAGTGAACAGCGGAACAGGCCCCAGCGTGTGTTCTTGGTAAATAAATGAGATTACATCAAGCACCCAACTCCTACAATTTACTTTTCATTCCAACAAAACCAGGCCATCATGACTCTGGTATTGCCAGCTTGCTTGGTGAAAAGGGTTAACAATGAAGAATATTTGGTTTCTATTATTTGCCTTCTTTGAATTTTGAACCTTTAGAGGCCCGAAAACCAAAAGGTTTTTGACGGATGTTTTCTTTGCCAAACACGCCTGTAGAATGACAATTCAAGACTTGGCAACTCAGCATCAGGTTTTGTAATTTGTGGGGGCAAAGGCTGCAAAACTCTGAAAATATTAAAATGCTCTGTTTTCACAAAGACCCTTGGAATACATTATTCTTCATGCAAACTGACATAGTTAAATAGATTGAATTGCTTGAAATCAGTTCAGACAAAACACTGTCTTCAAGTGAGAACAAATGGTCCTGCTTTTCAACTTGTGAGAACAACTGGAATATATTGTTCTAGGATATTGTTCTAGGATTTTTTCCTGTTTCCTATGGTCTGTCCATCTCCATTCAGAAAGACCACCAGCCAGGAATCAGAAAGGACCTGGTGAAAGGCCAGCTAATCTCATCGAGGCTGACTGAAATATTCCCAGTATGTTTTTCAGAACAACAGCAAAGCTTGAAATACAGAAATTGTAAAACAGAAAATGTAAACAGAAATGCTTTCTGTTTTCTACATAGAGAACAGTTCTGCAGCAGTAATGTCTTTATCACATCACAGACACTCTGGGGGTCCAATTAGGAAACCTGTTAGCAGGATTATCTGAGCTACAGGTCCAAGCAGGTGCCTCCCATTATAGAGTTCAGTGTCTTTGTGAAGTCAAATATGGTTTTGTTTGACCCAGCCAGGTGCTTTGACTGGGCATTGGAAGATGTCAGTCAATTCTTCATGATTCAACTTTCCCAATGGAAACTTGAGACGTTCTGGCAAACACCACTGTGTTCTGAAGGAAATAATCAATTTGAGGACAAAGGTGCATTTTGCCACTTAAAAAAACCCCAAGCCAGAAACTTCCCTCTCCTATTGAGCAGCTCCTCTGCACAACTTGCCTGGAGAAACAGCGCCAGGAGCTGCTTGTTTTGGAGCCAGATTTTCAGTAGGCACCTCAGTACGGTCTGGATTTCGTAAAGAAGTAGCACCAGCAGTACCTGTTGACACAATGACCTCATTTTTGAGCACCCCAACACCAAATATACCAAGCACTTAAAACCCAGCTGCTGTGGGCTGACCCTGGATGGATGCCAGGCACCCACCAAAGCTGCTCACTCACTCCCCTTTGCAGCTGCATGGGGAGAGAGAATTTAAAGGAGAGTTCATGGGTTGAGATAAGGACTGGGAGAGGTCACTCATCAAAAACTGTCATGGGCAAAACAGGCTCTAATTAGAGATATGAAATGGATTTATTACAAACTGAATCAGAGCAGGATAATGAGAAGTAAAGTAAGCCCTTAAAAACACCTTCCCCCCACCCCTCTTCCTTCTCAGCTCTACCTCCTCCCCCAGCAGCACAAGGAGACGGGAGTGAGGGGTTTGGTCAGTTCATCCCCCGTGGCTTCTCCCCCTGCTCAGGGAGAGGAGTCCTTCCCCCACGACACCATGGGATCCCTCCCACGGGAGAGTTCTCCAGTGTTATGAATGAGTATGGAAAGTTGGCTTTTGTAGTCCCATATAATAGGAATATCCTCCTGCTAAATTGTATGATGAACAGTTAAGGGTTGATTAGCTCTGAGAGTTACTGTTAAGTCTGTCAAATGTTTAGTGGTTGTCCTGTTTTACGTGTTACTATTAAATTTGGTTGTACATTGATTTGGGAAGTGGGGCTGATTAGTGTTAGATTTCTTTTATGTATTAGAGATAGGTACTGGTTTGATTGACAGAGGTGGAACTTTCTAGAAGAATGAAGTCATCTAGGATTATCATAAAAGGAGAAATTGAGGACCTGGATTTGACAGAAGTCTAATGAATCACTGAATGCCCAAACATCACCCCATCTAGAAGAACCAATCTCCTGGACTGCGAGCCAACATGACCCAATCAGGATGCCTCTAGGAGGAGGACTCTAGTGAGGTGGGTGGTGTTTTCGGGAGGAGTATAAAAAGTGGTACCCCGGGAGAGATGGGGTCTCTGACCAACATGGACCGTGGTCAGACACCCAGTGTGGGCCCTCCTCTGTATGGATAGGCTAATCCGCCTTGGAGAACCTTAATTGTTCCATTTATATTTTTGCTGGCTTTTTGCCTAATAAACCTGTTTAACAGAAATTGGCAGTTCTTCTTTTTCTCATCCAGGAACTTCTCCAATGTGAGTCCATCCCACGGGAAACAGCTCCCTGTGAACTGCTGCAGTGTAAGACCATCCCGTGGGCAATAGTCTTCCCCAGACTGCTTCAGCATGGGTCACTCTTCCATGGGTCAGTTCTTCAAGGACAGGCTGCTCCAGCCTGAGAGCAGGACCCCTCTCTCCACAGGTTTCCCATGGGGTCACAGCCTCCTCCAGGCATCCACCCGCTCCTGCATGGGCTCCTCCAGGGGCTGTGGGTGGATCTCTGCATCCCCCATGGATCCCCACGGGCTGTGGGTGGATCTCTGCATCCCCCGTGGATCCCCAGGGGCTGTGGGTGGATCTCTGCATCCCCCATGGATCCCCAGGGGCTGTGGGTGGATCTCTGCATCCCCATGGATCTCCATGGGCTGCAGGGGCACAGCTGCTCCCCCATGGTCTCACCACGGCCTGCAGAGGAATCTCGGCTCTGTGCCTGGAGCACCTCCTGCCCTTCCTTGTCCACTGCCCTTGGTGTCTCCATGTTGTTTCCCTCACAAGTTCTCACTTGGCTGCTCTCTGGCTGAAATGAAAACTGTGCAATCAACCTTTTTGTTTATCTTTCTTCTTAAATATGTAACCACAGAGGCGTTACCACCATTTCTAATTGCTGGCCCAGCCCTGGCCAGAAGCACATCCATCTTTGGAGCCACCAGGGATTGGCTCTGACACACACGGTGGAAGCTTCCAGAAACTTCTCACAGAAGGAACCCCTGTGGCCCTGCTGCTGCCAAAAGCCAGGCCACACAAAACCAATACACCAACCTAGACAGAGATCCTTCAGAGGGACCTGGGTCTATCAGACCCAGGATGGAACAGGAGGAAGGAAGCAAGAAGACATGGTTCCTGTGAAGTTAATGCTATTGTGGAAGGGCAGAAGAGTCAGAGAAGTGCAGTATAAGTTGCTGTACCTGGCCTGTATCATTATCGTGATGGGGTCAGTAACACATGCTTTTATCATTTCATTTATACCAATTCTATATTTCAGTTATATTCACTTTTATAATCATTTCACTGTCAGTTCACACATAGTGAGAGAACACTGCACCCACAACAGGCTTGAAAACTTCTTCTGAAGTTGAATTTTTCCACAAAAGTGCTTCACAGCATGGGAACTTGCTCTGAGCAGCAAAGGGAGGAAGAGCCTGGCAAAACGAACATTTTCCTAAGCTCTTGAGTCAGAAGCATGTGAAGCTGGCTGGGGCAGTAAATCAGGACCTGCTGGAGTCAGCAAGGGAAGCAGGGATTCAAGAACAGTGCATGGAACTGATTCATGGAGATGACATAGAATCATATCTTCTCTCTCTTTCTTTTGCCATCTCCTTTGTAATCTCTGGATCCTGAGCCTATGAGATATGTATTTAATTACAGATCAGAAGGAGGGTAGGCACCACCTCTGGTCATTCCTTTTGCATTCAGCAGACCTACTGCATAGTTTTATAGATTATAGACTAGACTTCTATAGACTAGGTCTGGTGTAGCCTCCTCCCATCCCTGAACATCTGCCTTTTTGATCACCCCGAGGACCAGGCTGACACATTTATTGATCTGCCTGCTCTACCTCCATGAACTGTTTCTCAGCTGGTCACAAAACACCTATGCAGCCCTGTGCTGTGTGCACACAGGTGCCAGTTTGTCTCTGGGTTTCTCAAAATGATTTTTCCCTCATCTGTTCTCCTGGCAAAGCTCTGGCAGAGGCACAGATTTCTGTGATACTCTCCCAGTTCTTGGTTCCTCCTACCTTCTGCTCTCAAAATGCCCACTGATTCTTTTCTCATTTCCTTTCTCTTGACCAGTTATCAACCCACACCAACTGAATCCCTTTAAGAGAGTTTGATGTGGGCTCATTTTGGAGACTCTGTAAATTCAGCCACTAATTTCTGTTGGACTAGATGCCTCTTGGCACCTTCAATGAATGGTTTCCTCTTCTCAGACCCTCCTCTTTTTATCTCCTACCACATTTACTCTTTGTAATTTAGTCTACTAATTCTGTTCCTTACTTCTACCTTCCCTCCATCTGATGGGCTTAAGGGTCTGTGATTCCTTCGATTGCCCCTACAGGCTTTTTGAAAGCTGTTGTTGCATTTGTCCCCTTGCATTTTTCAGGCAGCAGAACAGGTTTAAGCAGTGGGCTAAGCACAATGATTAGTAGGTCAATAGTCTCAAATCTGGATGCCTTTAGGAGCTGTGCGAACACCACCTGATAATTTTTGTTATTCATCCTACCCATTTGTTTTTAGATTTGTCCACATTAAGAATGACTTTGAGGGAAGCACCCACAGCCTGTTCTCAGGGAACAACAAAGAAAATTATTTAATGTTATGGTGATGGCCCTGTGTTTGAGCAGCTCTTCCCATCCCTGCCACCTTTTGGCCTGTTGGATTGCCTGCATCTTCTGTGTTAGAAATATTATTAGTGCCTGCAATTACATAGAAATAGTAATTAGCTATTAAGAGTTGTCTGGCTCATTTGCCCCATTTCCCAGTCATGTGAAGGGGTACAGGGCACTGACTCCCTTTGCACAATCCTAAAATTCCTAAAGCCATTGGGAGTAAGGGGATGACATTATCCATGATTGATTTTTGTCTCCATCAGCATGTCATCAGAAGTGATGTCATCCCAGTCAGGATCTCGGGAGGAAGGGCTCTGGCACTGCCCCAGCCTGGGTGAGTCAGACAGGTCCTTGTTATGCCAACACAAGACTTGGAGACACAACACTGCTCCTCCCACCTCTGGGCAGGTGACCACACTGCCCCTGGCAGCCAGGTTTGGGTTCCTTTATCCATTGTCAGACCAGCATGAAAGCACCTGGAGAACAGCTCTGAAAGCCAGAGGGGTTGTATGTCCCTCAGCTTTGCCACCAGTATCCCCACATGTGTGCAAGTAGAATGGTTTATTTCCATTGTACATCAAGGTTTGGGAAATCAGGTACGAGTTATGAGAAAAGAGAGCATTACTCTTGATCTTGAAAATTAGATTGCAGAGTATGTCTTTACAAAACTGCAACTCAGAGACATCTGAAGTTTGGCAAGCGAATCCTCAGAAGATAAAAAAAAAATTATCTTTTAGACCAGAAACAGACTTGAGTATTTGGTGATGCCCTTTGGCCTATGTAATTCTGCAGTTACCTTGCAAAATTTTTAATTATATTTTTTACAGATTTACTAGATTCCTTTATAATAATGTTCTTGGACAACAGCATTATTCTTTTCACAGGACAAGAACCAACCTGAGCAGCTTGTAAAATCAGTCCCAGAGTATTTGAGTTGTCACAAACTCATATGCCAAATTAGAGAGGTAAAATTCTGAAAGGTCTTCCACTGAATTCCTGGGCTGCTTCAGCTCCCCAGAGGCAATGGAAATGAACTCTGAGAAATCACAGACGTGGCCACGCCAAAGACAGTTACTGGGTTTCGGTGCTTTCTTAGCTTCATTAGCTTTTATCACCAATTAATTAAAGACTTCACCAAATAATCTTCCCATTTCTGGACTTATTGAAGAGGGGGACATTTGAATCTCACCACCTCAATTTAGAAGCCTACAATGTATGTATCTACGTCTGAGCTAGACTCTGGATTTCCTTTCTAGTTGCATGAGGAGAAACCAGTCCTTTTACTATGTGATTCACACTGCCTGCTTTAGATGTGCCTTTTAGGTGGACATAAATCACGCCCTGCTTGCTGAGGAAATATGGGATAATTTTGAACAGGTTTTTATAATTGTCCCATTCATAATAGCCACAGACCCTTCCCATCAGGTCATTGTGAAAGCAGCTCTTTCTCACTGTGCTGGAGGAGGAGTGGTAGTCAGGTAAAGGCCTTTCAACCACAGCTTCCTCCCTACACGAGCTATTTTTAGTGATGACAGTGGCTGAATTCAAGAGAATTAGCTGCAACTGATGAGTGACTGCAGCAGATCCACTCCTGCCCTGCTGGGATGGGAAACACTGAGGAGGATAAAGCACCATGGTGGCAAAACTCAACCACTATTAAGCCACTCTGTCTCCTGATTATCATCTTTCTTTTCACCATCTTGCCTTTTTGCCTCTTGGAAAGATGCAGAAAGTGGGCTTGGATTAAAACCAGCTCTGGTCTGCAGTCCTGGAGGTCAGGTTTAAAACCACCTGGAGTTTGTCAGTGTAAACTGTTTAGCCACCCTAAAGAGGATTTTGCTGACTCATGGCTCATAGTCTTCAACCAAAGCCAGGTACCCATGCAAGACACCCTTCAATGTCTTCTTAAAGGACTTGGATGCAGCAATGGAAGGTATAATAAGTAAGTTTGTTGGTGACACTAAGTTGGGAGGACAAAGAGGGCCTGCAGAGAGACAATGAGAGGGCTGAACAATCACAGAAGCACAGAATGGTTTGAGTTGGAAGGGACGTTAAAGATCATCTTATTCCACCTGCCTGCCGTGGGCAGGGACACCTTCCACTGTCCCAGGGTGCTCCAAGCCCCGTCCAACCTGGCCTTGAACACTTCCAGGGATCCAGGGGCAGCCACAGCTGCTCTGGGCACCCTGTGCCAGGGCCTCCCCACCCTCACAGGGAAGAATTTCTTCCTAATATCTAAACCTACTCTCTGTCAGTTTGAAGCAGTTTCCCCTCATCCTGTACTCCAGGCCCTCATAAACATTCTCTCTCCATCTTCCTTGCAGGCTCCCTTAAGGTACTGGAAGGCCCCAGCTATGTCACCCCAAAAAGCCTTCCTTCTCCAGGCTGAACAATGAAGTTTAACTAGGGCAAGTGCTGGACTCTGCACCTAGGATGGAGCACTTTGGATGTGTGGGCACACTGGGGAGTGAGAGGCTGGAGAGCAGCCCCACGGGAAGGGACCTCGGAGTCCTGGTCCATAGCAAGTTGAATGAGTCAGCAGTGCCCTGGAGCCAGAAGGGCCAACGGGGTCCTGGGGGGCCCCAGGCCCAGCATGGCCAGGGGGGCCAGGGTTTGTCCTGCCCTGCTCTGCTCTGGGCAGCCTCACCTCAAGTGCTGGGGGCAGTTTTGGGCACCACAGCATTAGAAAGATCTAAATTTGTTACGAGAGCTTCTAAAGGAGAAATGCTGGGATGGTGAAGGGTCTGTAGGGGTCACACAAAGAGTATCTGAGGTCACTCAGCTTGTTCAGCTGGAGGAGACTGAGGGGAGAGCTCGTCTCAGTGTACAGCTTCCTCCCAAGGGGCAGCAGAGGGGCTGCTCTGATCTCTGCTCCCTGTGACAGGGACAGGAGCTGAGGGAAGGGCTGGAGCTGTGCCAGGGGAGGGTCAGGCTGAAGATCAGGAAAGGTTCCTCCCTGAGAGGGTGCTGGGCACTGCCCAGGCTCCCCAGGGAATGAATGCTCCTGGCCCTGAGGCTGCCAGAGCTCCAGGAGTGTTTGGGCACCGCTCTCTGGGATGCACAGGGTGTGATTGTTGGGGTGTATGTGCAGGGCCAGGGGTTGGACTCCGTGATCCCTATGGGTGTTTCCCAGCTCAGGAGACTCCATGATTCTGCAGTGTGCACACATCAGCCTGCTCACCCTGGCTGGGAGACAGCCATAAGCCCATAATAGGATGCTTGGTTCAAGCAATGAGTGATGAGCGAGCCACATTTCTGACACAGGTGGTTGTTCAGGGATTAGAAGCTTCTCACCCTATTCTTTTTGACCAGCCTAACATGCCTGGGGACAGCCAGGAGTGTACTTTATAGGCCAAACCCTGCAAATAGATCAAGGCTGAGGAACTGGAGATGCCTCTGCATCTGTAATCTCACCAGCTCTCTTCAGCTTCCGTTTTGATGTAAGCTTACATTTCCTACCTCCAGGGAATCAGAATGGCTTTTTTAGGCCCTAATAATCAGCTTAATTAAGACAATACACCTTCTACTGTGTACCTACCCTCCTACTACTAAGGAGCAGCTCAGCTTTTCTTAACTTGTAAACTTGCTGCCTACTGGGATTTCTCACTGAAAGCCTCAGATTTAATCCATGCTTTGGAAAGAACTTCTTATCATATTGGGAACAAAAGAGCTATTTACTGCTGTGTATTCACTTTAAGGGAATGGGTAAATACAGAAACTAAACTGAACTCTGGGGTGATGATTTGGCTTGTACTGTTTGATTGACTGGGTGTATTTTATCCTGCTTCGCATAGCATTCTTCCTTTCATTTATCTGTACAATTGTCTGGACTGACAGGCTGAGGCCTATCAATTATTTCACTCTCTGTTATACTAAATTACAAAAGACCAGATTTCTCACCTAGGCCAGACTGTGCCTTCCGTACCCTTCTGTCTTCAGAAGGGTTTACAGTCCCTTCTGAAAATATCAAAGGAAGTCTTTAAAGCCCAGCCAGATTTTCATTGTTGGGAGTCTCCAACTTCATCAAAAGAAGAGACAGTCTAGACAAAACACCTACAAACTTCACTCTCATCTAAAAATGTAACTGTTGTTTTTGTGGGGAACCTTTCACAATTTCTGCCCAGATCCACCCAATAAATTACATCTTTGCTGCTTTGAGTTCTTCCTCTGTTTCATGAATCCCCATGAAGACACATTTCAAAAAGCACTGCCCTCCTTCTCATCTACGTTGGTGACCCTCCAGAGTGTCAAATCCAAGAAATGCAGGATTGTGAGGGAACTCACAGGGCAGCATTTCTTTGCTTTGAGAGTCATGCACATTGGAGAACTCCTGGAAAGCCACTGAAAATCTCACGAAAATTTGCCATCCATCAGACACTGTGAAATCCAGGACACACCATGGTAGATGGGTGTGGAGTCTCTACAGAGGCTCCAAGTCCAGGGAAACCCCTCGCCAGTAATGTCACACCTCCATGATAAATAATGGGCCATCCCCAAAGCTTCTTACACTCAGCTGCCAGCGGCTCCTCAAAACTCTGCCTGTGCATCTCTTAATGATTCCTGCTTTGAGCTCTCATCCAGCCTTTTCCTATCCCATAGACCTTATTTCTGTCTGGGAAAACATCTCTGTTTCTGTTTTGTTCTGGTTTCAGTGGTTGCTCCAGTGGAGACCCACAGTGCAGTCTGTGAGTATCAGATGGGTTCTTGTAGGCTTTTTTCCCTTTCCATGTTCTTGTAAGGAAAACAGACTAGAAACATCTAAAACACTTGGAAAGGAGGAATATGAAGAGCCAGCTGCCTACACAAGCAGCCTCCAGCAAAGCCAGTCCTTGGCCAGGCACAGGCTGCCTTGTGAGGGCCACAAGTTCCTGCACATTGACAGACTGAGTGAAACCATTCTGCCCATGCATTCCCCAGGCAGCCAGGCTCTGTGGGCAGAATGAGTGTAACATAAGCAAACCTGTCCCACAGATAAAAACCCACCTGAGGAATAGCCCTGACACAATCACAATCCACTGAGGAAATAATGGCAGAGGCTCACTCTGTTGTCTCCAGGACAGTTCTGGGTGAGATGGGCAGTGAGGTGGGAACACAGTGCTAAAGTAGATCCACCCAATGAATCTCGGGCTGCCAAAGGACCATGGTCCCCATGGCTCACAAGTCTCTAGTGTCCATGCTGGAGTGCTTGCACCTCCCTCACCAGAGGACAAGCCAGATCTGATGGGATGAGTGCAAATGGCATGAGAACAGAACTCCCTTTAACACCGTTAATAGGTCACCTTGCTCTGTCCTAGGCACAGTGTCCTCCACATAGAGAAAAGAAAGCTATTCCTGGGACACAGCTCCCTGCTGTGATCAGAGGATGCTGCTCTGCCTTCCCTCTGAAAAACCCAGCCGCAGCCCCACGGGGCTCTGCATCCACCAGCCCACCCAGGGCTACCCATCTCTGCCTGCCCTCAATGACACTGGGACAGTGCTTACCTCCATCCCACCCATCCGGGAACCTGCTCCCACACTGGTGCAAAAGACAATTCTTTTAAACTGAGGAAATTCACAGGCAGCATTAAGTAATGAGAATTCTGGGAGGAAACAGAAGCTTTTGACAGCAGGACTCGGTATGAGTGCTCACACTTGGAGAAAGTTTGGAAGCTCATGTTTTGACATCCCTGCTGGTTGCTGTGGTGTGAACAGTGAAGGGACCTTCAAGCAGAGTGTTTCTAATTCCTTTTTTTTGACAGATGTGATTCAGTGCAAATCCACTTGGCTGCATTACCTGGAAGCTGGCGGATGTGGAGGATTAAGAAGCAGGTAATTGCCAAAGACTTAGAGAGCAATACCTGGAACTATTAAATCACCAAAGACGACACAGATGAGATGGGTTCACCTATTTAGATCAGTCCCCACATTCTTGCAGGAGCAGCAGAGCCAGAGGAGTGCAGAGCCTGCACACATCACTAATAATGAATTGTTCCATTGTGACTTGTAATGGGAAGGTTCACTAATCAGAAGGAGTTTTTAAACTGTGGGGGGTTACCCTGGCAATGGCCGAGATCTATGGGCAGGCCCAATGTTCCCTGGTGCTCTCTTGGATTGGGAAATCATGAGTGGAACTTGTGCAAACTCCCCACCTCTGGCTGCCAGGTGCTGGACCAATGCCTGGGTGCTCAGCTCTGGTTTTACCCAGCTCTCTCTGGTGGTGGTGGCATGAGCAGCAGATGGGGCAAACTGTGTGGGACAGCAATGGGGGCAGAGAAGGGGTGGGAGGCAGGACTCTGGGGTGAGGCAGTTTGTGCCTAATCCACACTCTGACCCAGAGAGGGGAACGGGACCTCCTTGCTGGGGCTGTGTCCCAGTGTGCCCAATGCCACATGCAGCTGCTCGGGGTCTCCAGAGTCCTGGCCATCTTCACAGTGCCTGAGGGACACTGCCACCACACACAGCCAGCCAGAGATGACCTGCAGGGGGTCTGAGGTGGAAAGAGTTGCCAAGGACCCTCCCTACTGCAGGATCAGGGTGCTCCTGCTGTTCATTCCTCCCACAGCTCCAGGTAGGGAACTGACCCAGACGTTCCTCATGAATGAGAGAGGACATCCCACCAGTCCCTTTTGCTCCCACCTCCATGGCAGCTGCAGAATGTGGGAACCTTTGCCTGCTGGCTGTGGATGCTGCTCTGGTGGAAAGCCCTGAGTACCAGCTCTGCTCCCTCCCTTCAATACAGACCCACGGCACGAGGAGCTCAGAATCTGTGGCCTGGTCTCCTGGGAGAAAGGCAATGAAGAGTGTGGGCCACATCTGGAAATTGGATGCCCTGTGGGTGATTCATTGGCATGCCCTCTGCTCAGGCACCAAAAGATCATCTGTCCTGTCCAGACAAGTTCCACCAGCGTGAGCAACAGCAAAAGCCAGCAATATTCCAAAATGACAATATCTGAGAGCCTGGAGCTGACAGGATCCACCTGTGGAAACAGCCCACAGGTGTTCTCAGGGAACATCTGGTGGGCACCGTTTAAGGAATGTGAGCAGTGAAACACCTTTCCTGGCACAGAGAAAGCCATTGAAGACCATGGCAGGCTCCAGGCTGATGAAGGTTACACGTTTTCCAGCCTCACCACTCCAAAATCCATGGGGCAAACAGCTCTGTTCACACCTGCTGAGTGCCAGGTGAGGAAGTCCCAGTAGCACCTGGCCAAGGGAAAGTTAAATGCCAGGCACACACCACCTCCACCACTGCAGATACCACCCAATGGCTGAGATGAGGAAGGAGGGCACTCTGCTGCTCCCTGCACCTTCTGTCCCCATGATCTCCTGCTACACTGACCACAGGGTAAAGATTTCTGTGGCCATTGCTCAGCCTCCACAGAGGCTCCTTTCCCAACAGCTCAGAATCTGCAATTGAGGAGGATGCTGGGCAAGTGGCTTCCCTGCTCCCTGTTCCCTGAGCAGGTAGTGTGTGCTTCTGGCATCTCCAACAGCTCTGGGGAAGGGCTTCTGGCAGACAGCTTGTGGCTCTCAAGGTGACCTGTCAGGTGTGATTGTCATGGTCTGATCCTCCACCCCCTCAGCTGCTCTGAACACATGCAGTCTATGTCTGCTTGAGATTTGGGCACCTCCAGTGCCTCACAAGAATCTCAGTGCTGTGCCAGGGCAAAACCAGGTCTCCTCTAAGCTCTGCTTGATCACAGAATCATGGAATCATTGAGGCTGGGAAAGGCCTTTAAGATCAAGTCCAACCATTCCCCCAGCACTGCCAAGGCCACCACTAAACCATGTCCCAGGTGCCACATCCACACATCTTTTGAACAATTCTGGGGATGGTGACTCCAACACTGCCCTGGACATCTTGTGCTAGGGCCTGACCACCCTTTCAGGGAGGAGTTTTTCCCTAATATTCAGCCTAGACCACCCCTGGCACAACTTGAGGCTGTTTCCTCTCCTCCTGTCCCTGTTCCCTGGGAGCAGAGCCCGACCCCCCCCGGCTGCCCCATCCTCTCAGGGAGTTGTGTAGAGCCACAAGGCCCCCCTGAGCCTCCTTTTCTCCAGATCCCTCAGAGCCCCCCCAGATCCCTCAGTCACTCCTCACCAGGTTGCTGCTGCAGACCCTTCATCTTGGGGTGCAGTGGTGCATTGTTGGGTGTACAACAACATCTCTGCTCGTGCTCTCCCTTCTGAAGGTCTCAATCTCACAAGAAAGCACCTGGAGCTCTGTTTCAGAGAACACGGAGAACAGTGGTCCCAGCCCTGGAGGTCTGTCACATACCCAAGACCCAGGCAAGATGGAACTTTAAAATAAGAAGCATTGTGAGACAAATAATGGGTAACAACAGGGTAACAAAGCTCCTCCAGTACAACTCTGGGACTCCCTCATGTGCTAAGAACTGCAGTCATGCAGGTGCGATAGGTCACCCACAGCCAAGATGCCTCAATGTCTCAGGGCGACAAAAAGCCCTTTTATGTCGAATCATGAACCTCATGGGTCTGGTGAAAGTTCAATCTCTCTCAGGAATAGCAAGGACAGGCCAAGGAACCTTGGAAAACTTCTGATGTCACACAGTCAGACCTCAGACACAAAACTGCCCAGATCCAAAACTCCCTCACATCTGCCAAGCTGAAGAATGTAATAACTAATCATTGATTTTTATTTGGACCTTTAGAAAAATCATGGTATGGCTGGGCCCTGCCCCAGAAGGCTTGTTGCTGTTGTGTAACCAGGTGTGTGGGACTCTGTGAAGACTGTGGGACTGGAGCTACAGGACATCAATATTACCTTTTTACCCCCAAACTGCTGTGAGAAACATGGTCAGGGAGGATGTCACATAACTGAGGAAAATCATTACAGAAAGAGCTAGACATAAAGTGAATAAGTCAGATTGATTTATCAGAATTGGATTGATTTATCAAGATTGAGCAGAATCCTGCCCACAACAGCAACAAGCATCTACACCATGCTCTGGAAGATCAAGGCCAACAATAAGATTAGCTAAAGCATGATTCTACTCTGCTGTGGCCATGAATTAACACGGCGATAACAGGACCTGGGAAGAGAGCCCTGATCTCCACACCAGCCTGCAAAAACCTGCCAGGGAGAAGTACAAGCAGCTGGAGCTGGGCAAATTGATGGAGGTGGGAACTGGTTCTGGCTGGGATGGAGAAAATTTTCCTCATAGCAGCCCGTGGGGTGCTGTGTTTTGGATCTATGGCTATACTGATAACACAGCAGCATCCTGGCTGCTGCTGAAGAGTGCTTGCACAGCAGCTTTCCCCCTCTCTGTCCCCACCAGGAGTAGTCTGGGGGCATGTGAGAAGTGGGGATGGAACACAGCTTGGACAACTGTGATCTGAGCTGATCAAAAGGATGCCCCACATCCTATGACATCAGGCTCAGCACTAAAAGCTGTGGGGAAAAGGCAGCAAAGGGGCACATTTGTGGTTATGACATTTGTCTTCCCAAGGAACCATTAGGTGTGACAACACCTGACTGGCGTGGGAAACAGTGCATGATTTCCTGGTTTTGTTGTTCTTGCACACCCAGCTTTGCTCTACCTCCTAAACTGTCTTGGTCTTGACCCACGAGAGTTGTCAGTGTTGCCTTTCTGATTCTCCCCCTGCTCCCACTGGGGAGGGGAATCAGGCAGCACTGGGTGGGATCTGAGCTGCTGGTCGGGAACAACACGCACAAGCTGCCTTGCAGGGAAGCTCTCTGGGCCAGGGCACAGTCAGCCTTGGATTTGCTGCAGCTCATTGAGCATCTTGCACTTTTTTCTGGATGGCAACGCTGCAGCCAGAGTGAGAACCGTGGTGTCCTGTTTTCTGATCACCTCTTCTGACAAGTCCCAACCCACACCATCTCTTCCTTTTCTGGGACTGTAGCACAATGACTCTTGAGGAGCCACTGAGCCATCCCAACCTGCCTTCCTTCTGGGGCAACCTCACCAGCACACAGTTAAGTCCCTAATCTTGGGCTGCCTGCAAAGAAAAGCCCAGGACATAGAGGGAGAGACTCTGCTCCCCACCTGCTTCATCAGGCAAGATTTCCTGCTCCTATAGTCTCACAGATACTCACAGGCTTTATTACTTGATTTTCCCACCTAATCTGTTGCCCTCTGCTGCCATGACTTTATCAGCCAGCACTGTTCTGAGCTGTGGCTGGCCCTTCCTCTACGAGCTGAACCTCACTGTGGAGCGAAGCACAATCCAGGTAAGGATTGTAACCCACACACAGCCAGCTCCATAAATGTTATTGCCATCCACACAGCTTGGACCCTGGGCCAGAGCAGCATTCTGCATCTCTTTGGAGGTAACAGAAAGGGTCCTGGGAGGAGGGATTATGCTGGGTGACAGAGATGGATAAACTGCTGGGATCCCAGGGGATAGCTGCCTGCAGATATATGACTCCTCTGTCAGGAAACTGTAATGAACAAGGAGTAAAACACAGTTGTTGACAGTGTAAAATGGAGAATTGCATTTTTATCAGAACTGAAAATTGCTGGTGGTTTTCAGTCTTTTTGGCTGATAATTATCTGTGTTCAGACCAAAGACTTCTCAAAAAGGAACGTTATGTCTGAAAGCTTTTGAAAAATGCCTTTTGGACTTCTGGCCTTCTCAAGAGGACATTTCAAAAACAGCAGCTGTGAAGTTCAGCCAGAAGAAACTGAGGATCCAACCCAAAGGATGCATCCTGGTTATGGGGACACATGGCAGACAGGATCCTGTCATTCCTTCCTTCTGATGCAGCTCACGCGGGCAGACTTCCCTCGCGGTACCAGTGCTGACAACTGTTGTATCCTGTGGGGTAGCCCCAGTCCTGCAGCACCCCCCTAGCTCTGGCTGGCCAATGGACCCGCCCCCGTTCTCTACNTGGCGGGAGACTTCTGTGAGAGTTGTGGCTATCTCGTCATAGCCACGATCCAGCGGCGTTAGCCAACCCAGTCATTTCTGAGCACTTCCCCGGGGAGCTGCTGATCCTGCCAGCACCTAAACCAGAACAGCATGGGTCTCTGTGGCCAGCAAGCATCCAAGCACTGCCTCCCAAAACAGGGCATGATTTATAGACGAAGAGTCTCCGAGCATTAGCGACAGCAGAGGAGGAGAGCAGCTCCACGCTGTTTGATACTTGGCTTCTGGGCTGGGACTCAGAGTCCAAGGCAGGAGGTGAATCCCAGCTGCATTCCTCACCATGCTCACTGCCTTCTAAGGACGAGGAGATGCCTGCAGGGATTTGGGCTGAGGTGCTCTCCAGCCAAGCCCAGCGATGGCCTGGCAGCGCCTGGGGGCTTCTCGGGAGGGACAGGCTGCGTTTCAGAGATGCTGAGAGTTGGCTCCTCTCAGTGATGTCGGCTACCCCGAGGAACGAGCGGGTTTCCATGAGCTGCGGCAGACTCTGTGGTGTCACCGGGAAGCCACAAGGCATCAGAGCTCTTGCTTTGTCTTATCCTGCGGTGGGTGGTCCCCACGCACCGAGAGCAGCCTTTCCTCTGCTGTCAAGTGCCTGACGAGCGTCTGCTGGTCTCCAGCACACGCTGCTGCCGGAGCTCCGGGGCCACGCGGTTCGCACTGAGGGTGGCAAGGCAGCGCTCCCGACTCTGCCGGGGAAAAGCTCCGCTTATCAGCCCAATTGGGAAAGAGCTGGGCAGGGCTGGGGAGCTGAACCCTCCTGCGAGCAGCCAGATCGCTCCTGTGGGAGTTTAGCAATGGAAATGCTGCTCTGGATGGACCTGACTCATCCCCCACTCCTCCTCAACGTGAGTCAGTCACTGCTCTGCGGCCCTTGCGGCTCAGGTAGAAAGTGAAACCCGATGCTCTGCAGAGCCTGTGACACAGGAGAAATCCCCACGGGATTGTCCTGGGGAGTCCCACTCCAGTGCCTGGCTTCACTTGCGGCCCCCTGTTAATGAGACATGGGTGCAGAACAGGGCAGGACAACGTCGAGAGGCTGATGGCAAAGGCTGTGCAGATCCACAGCGCGTACAAGGATCAAAGCTGATCCCGGATTTCTCCGTGCGCTGCATCCAGGCTGCTCTGGGAGAGAGGTGGTTGGTGGCTCGAAGGAGGATGAGGAGAGCAGGATGCTGGGTCTGGGCCCGTCTCTGCTGAAGGGCAGCAGGACCAAGGCACAGGAGCTCTCTCTGTGCCCAGCGACATCAGGAGCTTGCTCCAGGCTCCATTCCAGCCTCTGAGCCCTGCCAGGACACCAGTTCCCAAACTCCTCATACAGAATGGCTCAAACACCAGGGACTTCCTTTGTGATGGCTGCGGAGCAATCAGGGTGTCTTGTACAGAACGGTGAAAACGTCTGATCTCACTTTTGCTGCTAAAACTGCTCTGGAATTGCTCCTACTGGAGACACGCTTCCAAAGGTCAGAGAAACTTGGATTTGGGATCGTGCCTGCATACAGGAGCTCTTCCATCAAATCCCAGAGCTGTCAGTGCAGCGGAGCCAGTCGGCTCCGCTTTTCCTGTGTAGACAAAACCTAATTCCAAGCTGAAATTTCCTTAAGACACATCTTGTATTTCAGGATCTTTTGGTGCTACTTTCATCTCCAATCCACATACTGTAGGCTTATAATAATAATAATAGCAATAATAATAGTAATAATAATAGTAATAATAGTAACAATAATGATAATACCTTTTGTATGTACATAGCACCTTTCATCCAAGGATCTAAGTCACAATTACAGCCCCACACATTCCTGTACATTACAGCCCTATAATTCTAAGACTGTTCAAGTATCCAGACTTCAAAGGGTATGTGGATTTCCCCTCCAGCCCAGTCATGGTGCCCAACATGCTGGAGATGTTTCAAAGGTGTTTCAAAGGTGCCTTGGCAGTAGCCAGAGGTAGTCAGAAGAGCCAGAGGAGCTCTCTGAAGCTAAAAAGAGCCTTCATGGATTCTTTCCTTCCCTCTCCCAGCCCCTCTTTAGTCTCCCTGGGAACTCAGCACAGTCCTGGGATGAGGATGATGCTCCCATGAGACCTTTGTGTCTGTGCAGTGGGAGGTGAAAAGACAGAAACAGTGTTGAAAGGAAAAGCAAGTGACAGCACAGCTCAGCTGGATGACTCTGACTTCCAGGTCACATAGAATCCACAGAGTTTTGGTCAAAAGTAAATTCACAGAAAATTTATGTTCCCCTAAAAAAACCAGTGGGGCTGGGGGGAGATGGTGGAAGTTTTCATTGTAAGATTTTTTTTTTTTAAGGGTTTAAAGATTTTCAGGTGACTCAAAAAAGAAAATACTCTGTTTTGGGTTAAAGCAAAATGTTTTGGGGATAGTCAGAGAAAACATGTTGTGTTTTGGTTTGGTTTAGTTTTAATTGCCTGGGAAACCTAAAAAGAACACCTCTAGTTGTTTAACCCAAGCCAGACTTTTCCCTCCTTTTTAGGTTTAGCAAAGAGCTGAACCAGCTGCTATTTACCCCCATCCATTCAGGAAGAAGTGTGCTGAAAGTAAGGGAGCTTCCTACAGAAAGCAGAATTGGGGTTTACAGCATCTCTGGCCAAGCTGACATTTCCCAGCTGGGTTCACTTCCTCCGTGGAGTTCTCCAGTGCTGCCCAGGAGCTTTAAGCAGCTGCTGCCTGTGGCTGTGAGGAGTGTTTCAGTAGCTGCTCTGACTTGTGGCTGCTCCGTGAGCGAGAAGGGATGAGGTCAGAGGACATGAAAGGCAGGCACTAAATCTGAGAGTTCAGTGGTGCTTTTCTTCATGTGGTGGCTGAAAAAATGGAAACCTCAAGAACTTTTTAATAAACTTTTAAAAGGTGTTTTAACTCGAGCGGTCCAGACGTGTGGCTGGAAAGTGCAGAGAGCCTCCAGCTCTTCTGCAGCACCGGTTTGATCAATTGATCTCAAAAAGTGTGTTGGGAAGGGTTTATTAGCAGTGCTTTAAAGACAGGGAGACTGAGGCACAGGAAAAGAAGAGAGCTTTGGGGTCAACCATAAGGCTGGGACAGAGCCAGAGACCTGGTTCCTCGTGCTGCACTGTCCTTTGTATCTCCCACCTATACCACACAAGAGAGCCACAGCTTGTGGGACACCTGCCTATTTCCAAAAGTCTGAGCCCTTGCGTCCCTTCCCCCAGGAGAATCTGGAGCCAGGCTTCATCTGTGAGAGGCTCAGGGGAAAGTCACCCCCTGGAAGAGGAGTGGGTCCAGCCCATGGTCTCACCAGGTGAGCCAGAGCTCTCAGTGGAGGAGCAGGGCGGTTTTCACAGTATGTGCGAGCTCACCTCAGACACACCACACTAACCAGCATGGGCTGCAACACGTTTCCTCTCCCCCTTCTTCAATAAATCACAGCTTCCAGCATTCATGCTTTTGTCACTAATAAATCTTCTGCTGTCTTACACCACATGAAAGCACAACAATACCTAAACTGGCAGGCACTTCCCTGCACAGGACGCAGCTGCAAACACAACCTGCAGCACAGGAACCTGCTGCTTGGCCCTGAGCTGAGGGGAAGTTACAGGCAGCATGTATAGGAAGGCTGCTCCATGCTCTAGAAAGCCCCACATGGTGTTTCCAGGGCACACATAAAACCACTCTGTGCCACAGGACCTCATTAATCTGTGGAGCACATTGCCACAGGAAATGAGTGCAGCAGTACAAACCTCACCTGCACCTATAATCGAGGTCCTGTCCTGGCTGTGGTGCCTTTGGGTCTGCCAGTACCACACACCTGACCCTAGAGGTACAGCTCTGTCCTTTGGTACATGAGGCAACCTTCCAGTTTTGGGACAGGGCCTTGGGACAACATCTGGGACAACAGCTTGGGATGATATCTGACCACTCCCATGGCCTTGTGTCCAGCGAGAAGAAAGCCAGAGAGTGCAGCCCCATGGATCTGCATCTCGCTCTTCCCTTGGGAGCAGTGAGCTGAGCAGCACACAAGTCCAGGTTCGTTTCCTTAGCCAGGATGACTCAGTGCTGCCTGGGGAGTCACCAGATGCAACGAGCCCAGAGGAGACCTCTAAGCTGGTCCCAGGGCTGGAACCCCTCTGCTCTGGAGCCAGGCTGGGAGAGCTGGGGGTGTCCAGCCTGGAGAAAGGTCCAGGGAGAGCTCAGAGCCCCTTCCAGTGCCTAAAGGGGCTCCAGGAGAGCTGGAGAAGGACTTTGGACAAGGAATGGAGGGACAGGACAAGGGGAAATGGCTTCCTACTGCCAGAGGGCAGGGATAGATGGGATACTGGGAAGGAATTACTGACTGTGAGGAGGGGGAGGCCCTGGCACAGGGTGCCCAGAGAAGCTGTGGCTGCCCCATGCCTGAAGTGCCCAAGGCCAGGTTGGACAGGGCTTGGAGCAACCTGGTCTGGTGGAAGGTGTCCCTGCCCATGGCAGGGGGTGGAACAGGATGAGCTTTCAGGTTCTTTCCAACCCAAACCATTCTGGGACTCTGTGATTCTATAAATGAAGCACTCATGGCCATTTCTTTTCTCAGCCCCGAGGTGCTGAGGGGCTGATGGGGACACTTCCAGGGATGCAGAACCAGGAATAAAGCAGAACTGCAGAGATTGTTTCCTGCAACCAGAATTTTTTCTTGTGTTCTCTGGGAAAGACAGAAGATTAATTTCTATCTAAAGGTGCTAATGTCTTTCCTGCAGGTTTCAAGCAAAGATGAACGTTTGCTTTACTGAGGTTAAGAAATGCCCACAATTGTGAATTCTCTTGTAGTTTCAAGATGCAATTATACCCAGAGCCATCCCCACATCAGATAACATCCTTGGGAAGGTGGCTTGTCCCTTCTGATCCTGTAGGTCCCTGAGAACCCTGATGTTGGCCACACATCTCACTGCCAGCAGCACCCATTGCTCCATGCCCAGGAGGTGGCACCGGCCAGGGGGAATGTCCCAGGGGCTGGTGGTCTTCATGGCTCGGTGTCACATTACAAAGCCTTTCACCCTGTGTGTGGGGCACCCTCCCAAGAGCCCCCGTGCCCGCACACCCCTGGTCTCCCCCACCATACTTGGCAGAGGAGGCCTCATTTCTGCTCTCCTTCCACCCCTGCGGTTCCCACCGTGGCACATCTGATGGGATGACATGTGGTGCTGGGGCTTCACCTTCTCTTTGAACAAAGGGAATGTTCCTAATTGGTGCCTCACGGGGATGTTCAGTACTGGAAACGGTCCTGTCTCCCGGGCTCTCTTTGTAGTGGGACCTGTGGCTGCTCACAAGAAGAGACAGCATGTCCCTTGAGCACGTCCTGCCCTTACAGGTGCGTTCTACTCGCTCCACTCCCATGGGGACTGCTTTTCATTTGCAAATCCTTCAAAGAGCTTTAAACAGCTACAGGAAGGCCTGCAAACAAGGCAAAGGGAGACAGAGAGCTGTGGATAGCTTGAGAGACTTGTCATCCGTGGAGGGGAAGAGACTGAGAGCTGCCCTCCTTCATCACTGCCAGCAAAGCCTGGGCTGGTGCATCTGGGAATGGTTTTACATTAGCCCTTTTTGGGCCCTTGATGCATCCCTGCAGGACTGGAGGCACCACCTGAGCTTCCCTGAATCCTCCCCCTGCTCTCCATTCTGGCACAGCTCCTGCCTCCACATGGGCCGGAGCGTGGCTCTGTTTTGACTGGGCTGCAACACGATGCTCGTGCTTGGTTCTGCTGTTCCTCATGAACACTGTTTCTGATCTCTTTTCTGCTCCTACTAAACTCGAGTCATTCTCCAAGACCCCAGGCTTCTCCCAGCCCTGACAGCCCTGCCCTACCCCTTCCCACTGCTTTTCAGAGTGCTGCTTGGTGATGCCTGTCCTGACCTCCTCTCCTCTCCCTCGGGTTCTTGTCACACAGGCAGGACCCCGTGCCTGAGAACCAACCCAGCTCCTTGGAGGAAGAAGGATCTGGGGGAGCAGCGTGTTCCACCGGCATGGAGGCACTTTGGCATCCTGGCTGGAGTGTCTGGTGTCCAGGGCAGCAGCAGCCACTGCCCAGCTGGTGGCAGAGGGGTGGCAGGGGTCCCTCAGCTCCCACTGCAGAGCGCTGGGAGCGCTGCGCTTCCCCTTCCCTCCCCCACGCTGCTGCTGCTCCCTGACCCAGGCAGGTGCAGAGGGGGAGAGGCATTTGCAGCCCCATCGCTGCCTTTTGGCACCAGAGCCCCTACCAGAATCAAAGAGCTTTTCAAAGCAAACCTTAAACTCCTTTAATCGCCAGCGAGAGCTCCTCCCACACAGATCTAAGGGCCATGAGCTCAGTGTTTTCGTTGCCCCAGGCAGATTTATGAGCTTATTCTTCAAGAAAGGGCGGGAGAGAGGGGAGGCTGTGGCATATTGCTTAGCCCGGGGGGCGGGCAGGGAGCGGAGGGGGGAGCGGGGTGCAAGGAGGCTGCAGAGCGCGGGGCTCCGCCGCGGCTCTCGGGAGCGGTGGCGAGGACAAGCGGGACGGGGCTGGAGCCCAGGGCTTGGGGCCGGCAGCAGCTCCCTCCGTCCCTCCGGCCGGGCGCTGCCCGCTGGGAGGGAGCAGCGCCCGCCGCCCACGCCTCCACGGAGCGGACGGGAGTGCGGCATCCCCCAAAGCACGAGCGGAGCGACTCCTCCAGTCCCAGCCGGGCGGTCCCGAGAGCAGTTTGCAGAGGGAAGGAGGAGGGAGGAGGCGTCCTGGCAGTCCCGCACGGCTGTCCATCCCCGGCACAGCCCCAGCTCTCTGCGCGGTGGCTCCAACCATCCCCTGTGCTGCCTTCCCCCCGTGCTGCCCGTCCGTACACCTGCTCCGCTCGGCCAGGCAGCGCAGCGCTCGCTGCCGGGAGTGCAGCGAGTGCAGCAAAGGTTTGGCTGCTGCCTCTCCTGCAGAGCGACCTGGGCACCAGCTGGTGCCTTTGGGATGGGGAAAATCCTGCATCTCCCCTCATGCAGGAGTAGAATTCAATAAGTCTTGTGCATCTCTTCCAGCTCAGAGGATTCCATGGTTCTGTGGTACTCTGAAAGTGCCCCACCGAGAATCAGACATCTGCTCACATCAGATACCTGTTACCACTTCCCAACAGCCCTGCAAGAGATGCCTCTTTCCTTTTGAGCTGAGATCCTGGGGAGGTCTCAGCCGTGATGGCACTGTAGGCACAGCCCTCTGCATTGTCACTGCAGCACTGCCTGCTGTGGCTGGGACGACTTGAGGGATGCAACCCTCCTTCATGGACCGTTTCATCGAGACAGCACAGCATGCCACTAATCCCAGCAGTATCCACACTGGGAAAACAGCAGCCAAGTAAAGTGAACACTGCTGGACCCAAAGCACTTCTTCCTCATGACATCAAGAGCAGAAAGGGAGCAGAGCCCGTGAAGGGGCCTGGGAGATGATGCAGCAGGAGGAAAAGTGGAAGAGATGTCATGAACCTCATTGGAAATTCAGAGACTTCTGAACTTCCTTTCCCTTAATCCTAGAGCAAAGAGCCAGCATGTCAATATTTAGTATAGAACAAACAAATCAATATACTGTGTTTTAAAAACAGCAAAATGCTTTGCTCTGGTGGTCTTGAAGTCCTGCAATGTGAATATTAAATCTCCTATGGGTAAATGTAACATCAGCAAGTGAAAATATGTAAATGGAAACTTTTTTTTAGAAAGACACCATGAAGTGAAAACATTGAAATAATCTCTCCTGATTGAACTTGTTACTACATTTCTACCATTTACAGTCCCATGAACACTGTCCATTTCCATTAAGCTTTTCCTTTTCAATTAAATGAGATATTGCTTCGAAAACCATCCCACCAAACATGTTCTTCAGGCAGCTCTAGGACTGACCTCACTGTTAAGGCAGGCTGAGAGATCTGGGGCTCAGCCTGGAGAAGAGAAGGCTCTGGAGAGACCTTAAAGCCCCTTCCAGTGCCTAAAGGGGCTTAAAGAAAAGAAGGAGAGCAGCTTTTTTCATGGGCAGATAGTGATAGGATAAGGGGGAATGGCTTCTCACAGACAGATAGCAGGGTTACATTATATGTTCATAAGAAATTATTTTTGTGAGGGTGCTGAGGCCCTGGCACAGGTTGCCCAGAGGAGCTGTGGCTGCCCCATCCCTGGAAGTGTCCCAGACCAGGCTGGACAGAGCTTGGAGCAACCTGGGATAGTGGAAGGTGGAATGAGATGATCTTTAGGGTCCCTTCCAACTCAAACTGTTCTTTGGCTCTGTGATTAACGGTCCTGCAATTCTGGCTTTGCTCTGAGCACTCCCACCCATCCCTCACTCCCTCCCTCACCGCTATTTTGTCTGTTTGCTGTGGAGTTTGGTGTCTTCCCACTGCTCTGCCCTGAGCCTCGAGTCCAGACACACAACCATGAAGCATCTGCAGAATCATGCTCATCATCCTCACTGCAGGGAGGAAGGCCCACTGAGCACTGCTGTGGGCCAAGGGACCAGGACATTGCAGCTCTCAGCTGGGCTGGGAGTTCCACCTTGCCCAGGGGACACAAAAGACCGTTTGGAAACACTTGCTCAGGAGTTGTGCTGTCTCCTTGTTGCTTTCCAGCTTCTGTCATGAGCCACCCTTCAAGCTATGCCTGAGCCCAGATTTTCTCCATTTGGTTTTCTCCTCCTTGCAGGCTGGGGAACACAGGACAGGAATTACACCGTTTCTGGTTAGTGCTCATCTGCCTGCTTCAGAGGGAAACACCAGCCAGAGTCTGTGCTGGATTCAGTGCCAGCAGCTGAAATCTGGGGCTCGGGCAGGTCCTGGTTTGGACCAGCCCATTCGGGTATTCCAAAGTGTTGTCATCCATGAGTGCTGGGAGATGTTCCCTCCTGGGGCCTTCCTAGCACCACTATGAAGAGCAAAAAGCCACTGTCAGCCACAGGAGACCCTGAGGTTGTAATTGAGGTGCTGGGCAATTGAAGTTGAACCCAGGTGGCCTGCCTTTAAAATCTTTGAAATCCTACTGGCAAGGATGCAGTAAGGATGCAGAGCACACCTCTGTCCATGTGAAGTGCCTGTATGGAGTCAGCAGATGGACTTTGTAGAGTCCCTTTGAAGGAACCCAAATCCCTGACAGTGGGAAACCTTTGTTAGCCCTGATATTTTAAGTGTGGAAAAAAAAGTTCCTCAAAGCTGATAAATGGTGAATATAAACCTGGGATTCCACTGCAGTGTGCAGAGCCCAGCTCTCCAAGTGCCTCTCACCAGCTTTATCTCCCTCATCCACGACCCCAAGCCCAGAAATGTTTCCCATTGCTCCTCCTTTGGCTGCCCTTCTCCCAGGCATTCTGGGCATTCCCAAGGATGAGACTGTGGACTTTGGACTGTACAGGGCAGGAATGGCACTTCCTATTGGTCTGCCAGCAGGAAAGAAGCTCAAGCAGAGAGCAGCCCTTAGTCTGCCAACTGATAGTAGCATTTGGTAGTCCTGGGCTCTATCGTGGCTTGAGAAGTGGAAGGGTCTGGGAGTGAGTCTGCACCTTTGTGGTGTGTTTGGAGGGGTCCTGGTACAACACTGGGACTCCTGTGGTGACCATGGCATGAAGGAGAGGCTGTGGATGGGCCCTGGCACTGGGCAAGCATCAGGCACAGGATGGGGACTCACTGGTCTGTGCAAAATCACCTGGGACAGAAGAGCAGCACTGGCCCCAGGAAGGAGCTAATTTATGCTTTGCATTGGGATTTTGTGCTCTCTGCATTTTTGGCTGCTCCCTTTTTCTCCCTTGGGTGTGTGACTGTCTCAAAGGCACACAGAGCTCCCTGTGACCTCTGCAGGAAACCCCAACTCCTTGGAGGCCTAGTCCCCCCTTCAGCCCCAACACCTCCCCACAGCTGTCCTGCCTGCCCAGACTTCTCGAGGGCAGCCACCCATCCTGTCCCCCCTTCTGGTGTCCCAGCTCCTCTGGCAGCTCTTGAGGTGCTCCCCATTGTAGGTGGTTGTGGTCCTTCCCGCAGCGGGGGCTGCAGGGGGCAGATGTTGGCACATGGGGAGGGGTTCGGGCTGAGGGGAGCTGCCTTCAGCTCTGCTGCTTGACCTGCTGCAGGCACCAGCTACGTACTGAGCCTCCAAACCTGCTGCCTCACCTACCTGCAGTTCTGTGGGTCTTTAGAAAATGCAAATATCAAGAAAAAGGCATCTTTCCCTCACCCTGCCCTGTACTGGATCCAGCACTCTGTGACCTGAGAGGTGTCTGCTCAGCTTCAAAGCATCCCTAACTCACTGTCAGGGTCCGTGTGGTACCTGATTCCAGGGGGCAGCTCAGAGGAGAGAGTGGGTGATGCAGGGCCCCAGACTCCCAGTGGGATGCTAAATTCCAGGCAGTGTCTCAAAATGTCTCTGCAAGGTGAGAACAGCCCTGAAAGCTCCTGGTCCCATTCACCTCAAAGGAAAGACTGTGGGGAATGAGAAGCTTTCTGTCTGGGAAGCCTCACAAGATGCCTGGCGATACCTGCGAGCAGCCAGGATCTGCTCCTTTTCCCTCCCCCCAGACCCTGCTGTGACAGCAGCAGCCTGGCAGCCTCATCAGTTGTGTCCTGCCCCACGTCTGTGCTGGTTTCCCAGGACAGAGAACAGCCCTGCAGGCAGTGGCCTGTGCCTGGCTCCATGGCCTGGGACAAGAACACAGCAGGCACTGGAGTTTCTGGGGATGGGGCACAGAGATGCAGAACTGCCTGGCCCCTCTGTGAGCCTGGGGAGACCTGAGACCCTTGGGAAGTGGGGGATGGCTCCCCCAGCTCAGCTTTGAGCCATGGTGCCATTGGTGTCCGGCACCCTCCAGGTTTGTGTCCTTCATCCTCATCTCTTCCTCTGCAGCATCTCCATCGCCCCCTCTCCCACAGGACAGCGCTCCCCACCCTGCCCGTGTCCCTCACACTGCTCACACCAGTAGGTTTGATCAGTCTTCACAAGAAAAGGAGGAATGGAGGAGTGTTCTGCTCCTTTAACTATTGACTGGAAGGGTGTAGAGAAGCTGGAGCCAACGTCTCCTTGGAGTTGTGCAGGGGAAGGATGAGAGGTGATGGGCACAAGAGGAACCGTAGGAAATTGCAATTAGGAAAAATGGGATAGTGAAAAATGGGGAAAAGGTGAGGGAATCTTAGACATACTACTAAGATTATCCAGAAGGTTTACCTCCTGGGCAAGATCCTGACCAGCCTCACAAGATGGACCTGTTCAAATGTGGATAAGAGACCTCTAGAGGTGTCTTCCAGCCTAGGATGTCTGGGCAATCCTTCCAGTCCCTCCTCATGTACACTTAGTCCAGGCTGGGGATAAGGCACTGCAGGATATGTCATGTCCCTCTGTACCTGTGCAGGGTATGGGGCTGGGTGTGCTCCCTGGCCAGCTGACGTCCACACGTGGCCATGGCACTACTGCTGCTGCCTTTCCATCCCAAGGTGTCCTCTGCTGAGACACACTCCATTCCTTTCCTGCAAGTGACAGCTGGACAGGCCAGCACCTCCCTAGGAGGGACCTGGCAGGCACAAGCAACGTGGTGTCATTTTTATTTGGTTAAAGAGGAGCAGCCTTGGCAAATTGAGAGCATCCCTTCACTCCCAGCATTGACACCTGTCCCCCTTGCAGGGTCTGGTAGCCAGATACGTGGGGATGAGGGGCTCAGGATGCCATCCTAGGGCAGGGGGCTGCACTGGGCACCTGCACCCAACTATGAGCATCTTCCTGGTGACGGCCATGAGGACAGCTGGGGACTGAACTGCACCAGCCCAGGTGATGCAACATTTACCTTGGGGAATCTGAGGTGGGGCTGCTCCACCAGCTCATATGCAGGGTGTGCAGTGGTGTCAGGGATCACAGCTAAGATAATATTTTAAGCACCAAGCAGCTTTTCCCATTTTGCCATCCTCCTCTGAGCCCTTCTGTGCAGTCCCCTCTCGGCTGCAGAGGAATCTTCCCCTATGGAGCTCCATTCTCCTGCACCCCCAGCTTGTGCTGTCCTTTCCAGGGAGTCCCCAGGAGCTCCAGCCACCTCTGCTGCAGCCCCAGATCAACTCTCTGACACACACTGAGAGATACAGATGTGGTGTGTGACATAGGCCTGTCATCGGCACATCAGCTAAAGGGGGAATCTCTCCCCTCACTTTGACCACAGCTGCAATTTCACCAGCGATGTCTCCACTGAAAACACTTGGCTTTGGATGGGTGGGATCAGGGTCAAGTTCAGAGAAGTGCAGGAGGGAGCAAGGACAGGATTCTTGAAGAGAGACAGGCATGGAGGAGGTGCAGCACAGTCAGGATGGGGCATGGACACCAGCTCATTAGTGGTGAGGCAGTGTCTAATCAGAGGTGATTACGAGAATCCCTTATTTTGCTCCAGAGGAAGTCCTGCTCTCCGCAGTGCCAGTGACTTGCTGAGAAGACAGGGCACGGAGCAAAGAAGCTGGAAAGTTTTGCAAGCAGCTGCCTGCCAGCTCCATGCTCCTGCTGCCATTCCAGGGCTCTCTCTTCAGCCCTTGTAGCTCTCCAAAGCAATCTGGCTTTTCTTTACATATTTGAATGTGGAGTTTAAGCCTGTATTTCTATGAAGAACTTAGATCTCACTCCAATATCCATACTTCCTACAAAATTTATGCTGATTTGCTTTGACAAACCAGCCCTGGCTGCACACTTGTACCTAGGGATTATGTACTTGTACATAACTTGCTAACAGTAGTGACAGAAGCAGGGAGAAAACCCAGCTCTCCAGTCCTCCTCCAGTCATTCCCAGTTCGTCCTGACTTCCTACTTCCATCACATCTGCTCGGTCCTCTCCCTGGCAGGGTTTAGTGGAGAAGCACCGAACGGGTTGGTTTTCCCCAAAGAGGGAGGGAGGAACGCTGAGGCCCCCTCCAACACCCCCCGGGCCCGCCCCGCGCACGGCGCAGCCGGAGGGTCCCGGCAGCCGGACGTGCCCTGCGCGACGTGGGCTGGGCAGGGGGGGCTCTGCCCGTGCAAAGGACTGTCACTGGCGCCACCGTGTGAGCCCACGGGGAGCGGCCCACGGGCAGCGGGGCCGGTACGGGCACGGGGGAGCGGGGCTGGTACAGACACAGGGGAGAGTGGGGCCGGTACAGACACGGGAGAGAGCGGGGCCGGTACAGACACGGGGAGCGGGGCCGGTACAGACACGGGGGAGAGTGGGACCGGTACGGACACGGGGGAGAGTGGGACCGGTACAGACACGGGGGAGAGTGGGACCGGTAGAGACACCGGGGAGAGTGGGACCGGTACAGACACGGGGGAGAGT
>VZTH01013877.1:40864-97590 GCA_013397815.1 Aleadryas rufinucha
GAGAGCGGGGCCGGTACAGACACGGGGGAGAGCGGGGCCGGTACGGACACGGGAGAGAGCGGGGCTGGTACGGACACGGGGAGCGGGGCCGCGGCCAAGGGACCGCACCAGCACCATCCCGAGGTGCTGGGTGCTGCAGGACTGTCCCGAGGAGCCAGTCCCAGTGGAATCCAGGGCTCTGCCAGCAGCCCCAGCAGTCACCAGTCGCACCCACACCAGGCCGGGAGCACCTCCAAGCATCCACCCGCTGGGGTCCACGCACAGGGATCCGTGTCCCAAAGCTCTGTGTCCCTGCTCCAACCACCGTGGGCAGGGTAAACGTGGCACTGAGCGCCAGGAATACCGAAATGTCCCTGGGTTCATGCGGGCAGCTGTGCAGCTCCCAGCCCAAGGGATAGCTCTGTGGGGGTGACATGCAGCGTCTTCTCTGTGGAGTGGGAGCAGCGGGTGCCCCATCCTATGGTACTGAGGGTGAAGTGGGTGCCTGATGGGGCTGCCCCTTGTCCTCACAGAAGCATCAGTGCTGCAACGTTCTGCCCTTCCTGAACGCGTTTGGGTGCTTGACTCTGACAGCTGAGCACCTGCATCTCAGCACAGTCCGGGAACGGCGGAAAACTAACACCATGGTCTGTATGTCACTCCCAGACACGAGTCCCCTCTTAGCAGTGAGCAAAACAAGAACATCCCCAGCACTGTCTGGAGCTACCAGTGGTCCGTGATGACTGTGGCGCACGCGGCTTCCCTTGGCAGTGCCCTAGCTGCATTCTGAGCTGGGAATGCCACGGTCCTTCCCAGCCTGTCTGCCGAACAGCTGTAACTCGTGGCTGCAGCGCCCCGTACAAACCCGGGAAGCATCTTCCGCAGGGATAACTTGTCTCCCTGAGAGAGATGTTTTCTCTCCTGGTTAAACGCTGAGATTTTTCCACAGTCGTTCATCAGGATCCTCAGTCATCACCAGTATGATGGCACCGAGACCACCTCTGGGGCTAGAAATGAATGCACCAGTCTCTGTCAATTAACCCTTTGGGGTACTAGCATCAGAAGGGGTATGAAACATTCCGATAATCAAGAATTTTTAAATAAAATAAATACATAAATAATCAAAACACAAGACCTTCCACCCCACCAGACCTCTTACAAGACTTTAATACTCATTTTAAAAAGGCATCTCAGACACTGCTGGTGGCCAGCACAACCCAAACCCCGCAAAACCCTGAGTTATTGCAGCTATTGAAATGCTTGACAGAAGGATCCCAGAGCAGTTCGCACTAATTGCTGTGTAAAAATACTCCATTATGTGCTCAGACAATCAAAATCGACCCAGCGAGTCAGTTCCCCTTGTCCGCTGCAATCACAGAGCAAAGCAGAACATCGCAGTATAAACAGCGCTCGCAGAGGGGCGCGCGAGGAGGGGAGCTTGGCAGGTCCTGCCCAAAGAGCTGCCTTTTTTTGTTGTTATTTTGCTTGGTTTCTAATTTCCACAGGAAATTTAATTTCGGGAATATGTGGCACAAACTTCCAAGCCGGAGGAAAGCTGCAGCTGTTGAAGGGGTCCAGGGGAAGCATTGCAAAAGAAGCAGCAAGGGCTGTACTTACAGGTAAGCGGTGAGAGGGCTCAGGTTGGTAGGGACCTCCGAAAGCCCCAGCTCGGAGCAATCCACCGAGAGCACGATGCCATCCTGTTCGCAGTGGCACTGGGGCGGGCAGGAGGGCGCAGCACCTGGCTCCACAGGCACACCCCGGCAGTGAGTAGAGGACGCCAGGACAATGCCCCAGAAGAGGAGCGTGTCCATCCTCGCCCTGGCTGCGGGGCCGGGGCGCAGTGCCGCCGGCCGGCTGCGGGGCTCGGCGGGGCGCAGCCCAGCGGGGCCGGCGCCTGGCACGCAGTGGGCACGGGATCCCCGGCAGGTCCCGGTGTGGTGAGGATGCAGCCAGGCAAGGGAAGGCATTGCTGAATGATCTTGGTTATTGGGTTTCAAGGGCTGGGCAGGGGCGTGAGACACTCCAATGGGAGGAGTTAAACTTCCTACTCTTTCCCTCTCTCTCTCTCTCTCTTAGAGCTGGCAGGAATTTCATTCAAAGGGAAGAAAGGGAAAAAAAAAAAAAAACAAAAGAAACCTCAACAAATAAAGACCTGTTCATAGCTCCAGGACCCAGGCTTGTTTTGTAACCATATTTTTGTGAGATAGCAGGGGAAGGCAGAGCTGGCTCTGACAGGGCAGAGGAGTGTAAGTAGTGAGGCAGGAGTACCCAACCGGCACTTCAAGGGCTCCAGACTCTGGGACGCTGAAACATAACCCCAGATAAAGGACTCTGTGTCTGTGCTGGCTGCTAAAAGCTGTGGCTGGAAAGTCAGGGTGCAGCTGGGGAGAAGGGACTGAGGAGCTCAGAACGAGCTCTTTGCTGGGAGCAACCATGCTCAAGGCTGTCTGTCTGTCTGTCTGTCCTGAGCTCCAGCCCTCGCTCTCCAGCAGCCCCGTTGCTCTCCCCTTGCACCAGGCAGGGGCTGGGGGGACACGCAGGAGGATGGAGCAGCAGTGTCATGGTGCCAGGCTCCATGGTGGGACGGGGTGCTGTTGTTACAGTTTTGCCCAGATCAAGGGCACGCATGAGCTGCGTTTGCAGGAGCTGCCCAGCACCGATGCCAGGAGCAGGGGGCTGGGTTGCTTCAAGAGCTCTTTCTAACCCTGGGTAAAGTGGCCAAAGCAGAGGAATAGTCCACTGAGTGGGGCTTGAAGACATGTCAGCTGGACCTGTGCCATGGTCTGGCTTAGCAGGGGGTGCTGCCTAGGCCAGCCCAGGGCCTCATAGTGTCCTGGAACGTGAGGGATGTGCATCAGAACGGGATGATGATCAGAACAGCTCTGTATCACGGAGCTACCGAGTTCTGGGGCAGCAGAAACTCCTGCTTAGCAAAGGGTGCTGGACCTGCAACAGGAGAAGGCTGCAAAGGACAGCTCCGTGTCCTCTCTCATGACGGTCACTGGCTGCTCAGTGTCACTGTGATGCCCTCAGATGGGGTGACTGCTGTCATCCCATGGCAGTGGTTTGAGGGATAGGGGCGAGCCTGGCCCCACAGCTTGAACCACACCGAGTTTCCCTCTACAGAGCCAAGCATCTCATCTGTAATAGGGACAGCAGCTGAACATGGGTCTCACACTGAAGGCTGACAGCTGTCCATGGGGCTTTAGGTGGGTCTGGACTCCTGGTTTGTTCCTCCCTCTGCCTCCCTGACAGCCATGAATGGAGGAGGTGCATGAGGCAGAGAAAGAAGGGCCCAGGTTTGGGTGGCTGCAAAGTGCACCCACAAAGTCACCCCTCCCACTGTAACTGTGCTATGGCAAGGTGCCACGTGGCCAAAGCACAGACCGGGAGATGCTTTCACAGCCCTGCTTCCTCTGAATGGGCCTTTCCTTCTGGCAAAAGAGTTTCCTGATTGATATCCCCATGATTGCAGGATAAAAGAGGCAGAAGAGTTATCTGGGGTCAGGAAGATGAACTGGTGCAGTGGGAGACTTAAATAGCTCCATCTCACCCAGGCCCGGGGTGCCTTGAGGCCTGTGAGTCAGAGCGGGCATCTCCTCCCCCAAAAAGTGCTCAAGATGGAGTTTGGGCTTTGGGGTTGATGCACAGACTGTGGCTGAGGGCTCCTGGCTGGGGTGATGCTAGATCTGAAACCATTTCACTTGCAAAGTGCATTCAGGTCCTACAGTTTCAGGACTCCCTGTGACTGCTGCAGTCATTGGAAAGATCATCACTCAGTGCAGAGGAGTGAGAGGATTTTGGTCTACGAACAGGAATTGGTTTAATTGGAATTAAGCTGCTTCCATCATGAACAGTGCTGGAGATGTCATTAATTAAACATTTGTAATGTCTTTTGACAGCTCCAAATGTAAAACACTGCTTGGTGGAGAGACAGGGAGCCCTCCCCAGAGAGATGAGTCCCCTCAGCACGCTTCTCCTCCAGCTCTGACAGGGGACGTTAGCAGGGCCCAAAATGGCTGGACATGCTCTGACAGCAGCCAGGAATCTGAAGTCAGTCTGGAGAAAGTGTCAGGCCTATCACTCCTGGCTGCAGCAGTAGCAGCTCTTATCTGTGATTCCTGTTCCTCTCCCTCCAGCCTCAGCAGCTGACACCAAACACATCACCACCTCTGGACAATTCCTCGCTCAGTGAATTGTCCTCAGGAACCCAAGGCTCTGGCTGATCACACTGTTAACAGAGTCCTTGCAAAAAATCCCACCGGAGAGGTTCCTATTGAAAACGACCATTCAGCTGAAGCAGAGATATTTCCTCACAAAGGTACTGACTGCAATTTTCACATTTTTTTGGAGCAGCATGTCCTGACGTTGGAGAGCTTTTCTCCATGTGCCTCACTCTGACTTTTCTGTTTGCTTTTTATTCCAGGCCGGCTGTGGTGGTTCATATCCATGTCTCATTTCTCTGAGATCTTATAACAGCTGTCAATATTCAAAGCGTCACTTATTCCAGCGTGTCACCCGGCTCCTGGCAAAACTAAGAGTCTAGACACCAAGTTGCTTGGACCAGAGAGCTTTGATATTTCCATGGTAAACCTGGAATTTCTGAATAAGTCCCTCGGGGATGGAGGTGTCCCTTTCCAGTCAGTTCAGCGGGAGCAGCGTGGGCCGGGCCATTACCGCAGGCACCGGAGCTCCCGATGCAGCTCATGGCTGTGGAGGGGAGTGGATGTTTCCCTGCAGGCTCAGCCGTGTTTGTGTTGTCCTCTAGCGGCAGGCTGCGGTCTGGGAGAGGAAGAAGGAGAGCGCTGCTCCACAGCCACCCCTCCGCTCCCTGCAGGGCCCCGGCACCCGCCGCTGCACCGCCCTTCTGCTGAGACTCTTGGGGCCGAACGCTGGGGGATTTGGCTGAGCGTGATTCCTGAGCGTGGGGTACCTCTGAGTGGCAGGTGCCATCCCAGGTGATGTTTCTCCCGCTGCCTCCACACTAACAGGTCTTCCTACAGTTTGCTTAAAAGCAGGACTTTAAAAAAACCCTTGGGGAAATTTAGAATACAGCCTAAGTGGAGAACAATGTCCAGTTCTTGTGAGCTGCAAGCATAGCCATGGGCTCAGCTGGCCAGGGGCACAGAGGGACCAGGGGTGGTGGGAATGGGCTGCATTCCTCACACCAGCACATGCTCCAAGGGGGTCTGACTCTGCATTGCAGCCTTGCACCTGAGGAGAGCCAGGACTTCGTGTACCAGCGCTGGCCAGATCCTCTCTGTGGGCTAGAAATGAGATGCCAAACAGACTTTGGCCTGAGGATTGTGCCTGGCAAGGTTTTCTGGAGCTAGTGGCATTCAAAGGCTGACAGAGCTGCTGTGGAGCTACAGCTGGGGCAGGGCTGCAGCAACACCCTCATGACAAGCACTGATGTCCCCTCCTGCAGAGCCGTAAGATCTCTGTGGGCCCTGATGCAACAACTTGCTGGACCTTGACTTTGTCTCTCAGCAGTGCTCTCCCTGCAGAGTGGAGGGAGGTGATGTTGCTCCTCCAGAGGTGATGCCAGTGCCCTGGACATCCAGCTGAGGTCCTTCCCGAGCTGGAAAACTGGCGATGCCAGCTGAGTCAAAGTGCTGGAGGCTGTTTGTTTCTGTCCTCAGCATGGACCTGACATGGGGCCCCTGGAACAAACCACAAATGTGTCTCCTGCCCTGCTCCCATGGGGCAACTGCTTTTGCCCTCTTTTTATTTCCTTCCAGATTTTATATGGTTCTGGATCAACCCAGTAGGATTCAGTTTGGCTGTTGATCTCCGAGGACAGCCAGTCCACACTGCAGACCCGACTGATGCTGGCTGTGTTCCACTGCCTAGGTTCCAGCAGGGACCGACGTGGTGCCACACACTGGGGAGGACAGCAGCGAGTCCCTCCCTCCAGAAGGGCCTGCAGGGGCAGGAGAGGATGCAGAGAGCCTTAGGCAGGATCACAGGGCACAGGGACACTTGAGAAAAAATAAGCATCACCAGGACTGGCCCCTGTGTGCCATGGCATTCATCCATCCCCTCACCTGACATCTCTGTGAGGGGACACTCAGTCCTGGGACATGACCTCTCTTTAGAGTAAGGCTCCTCAGACTTGCCATCCCTGGCTCCTCTTGAAGCTGATCCTTTAGGTTCTGGGTGGAGCAGGTTGTGATCCAAACCAGCAGGGATGGAGCAGGATCCAGGAGTCTAGTAATTCAGCTGTCTGTGAGTGCAGCCGTACCCTGTGGAGCCATCCCAGGTCAGGGGCAGAGGCAAGGGCCAGAGGAAAGTTCCTGGAGATGCTGCTCCCATCAGGGCTATCCAGGGCTGGAATAGCACTGTCAGGCTCTGTGTGAGTCTGGGCCCAGCAAAGACTACCAGAGGCTTTCCAAAATGTAACTGCAAATACCTGCAAACAAGCAGAAGATCCCAGTGCCCACATGTGGCTCCAGCTGGGGCAGGGGAAGGACAGGGATAGGTGTCCATGCTTCCTGGCAGTGGGAAGGACTGGTGTAGGATCCATAACAGGGTCCCCCAAAGGGACAGACCCCCAGTTCTGTTCCCCTGGCAGAACGCCCTGCCCCCCTCTCTCTCCCGGTGTTCTGGGGCCCCGCCTATGTCCCGCCCCCCTGCCCAGAATTCGGTGCCGGAGCCCGGGAAAAGTTGAACCTGCCCGGACACAGCCTCTCTTTCGCCTCAGCCTCTCGGAAGGAATAAAGCTCTCCTGGAACCTACACGAAGAACCTACACCCTGCTCCGTTCATACCGCCGGGCAATGTTGGGTCAGCCTGGCCGGTGTCGGGGACACCGGCCGGGACCCCGACAGACTGGTGCCTGTGAAGTCACACGGAGAAGGATGGTTCCAGCCTGATGCCTGGGACACAGAGCAGCACAATCTTCAGATGCACTTTAACCCCTTGCTCTGAGAGGCACTGCTTGCAAAAAGCCATGGGGCAAACCTGTGGCTCCCTGCCCTGCAGAGAAGAGGGACAGAGGTGCTGAGCCAGGTAGGAGACCAGCTGGGAGGACCAGAACCCTGGTCCAGTGTCCTACATGCTCAAAAGACTTTTTCACCTGCATCTCAGCTGGGTCAGGGAGCCACAGCCATAGCAAGCCTGGCACGTGCAAGAGGGGTGTTGAGGAGGGACCCCCAGCTCCAGTACTACTCACCTGTCCCTGCAGGAATAAACTAAAATACAAAAAACTCCACCTCAAATGAGGAGGAACTTCTTCACATTGAGAGTGGCAGAGCACTGGAACAGTTTACCATGAAGGTTGTGGATTCTCCCTTTGGAGAAGTTCAAAGCCCACCTGGACATGTTCCTCTGTCACCTGCTCCAGGTGATCCTGCCTTGGCAGAGGATGGACTGGATGATGTCCAGAGGTCCCTTCCAATCCTGTGATTCCATGATTCTGTGAATTCCCCTTCCAGTTCAGACCTACCTTCAATCTATGCTGGCCCCAGCACTTCTGCTCACTAGGAGGTGGCTGACACCAGCAACTGATGGTAGAGGATGCTGGAGATCCTGGGAGCATCCAGATGCAATCCTGCTGCTCCTGGTGCGGGTACAGCTCAGGTGGAAGAGATGGTGGGCAGTGGGCATTTCATGCCATGACTGGTGCCAACACCTGATTTCATGGAGGTGTCCAGCTGGGGACATGTCAGGGTGAAATGGGCTCCCCATGGTGGGAGCAGGGGCCCATTACTGTGTTGTGCAAAGATGTGGAGCAGCTGGACTCTGTGCCCTGGGGAGAGCAGGGGCCAGGGAAGAGCCTGGGGTAGAGGTCCAGTGCTGGAGAAACTGTGGGATCAAGGAGCTGTGGTGCTCCAGCAGTCACTGTCAGGCTCCCATGGCCATGGATCCCCAGATGTGAGGGGTGCTATCCCTGTCCCGTGTCACTTGGCAATACCAACCCAGTCTGCCCCTGCCGTGGCAGCCATGGGAAGGGGAGCAGGGAGTAGGAAGGGGGTCCAAACAGGGAAACTCTTGCTCATCTCCAGTGCTTTGACCTCTGCAGGACTGATGGAGGAGGGCAGTGGCTGGATGCTGCTCATCTGGAGCAGGATAAAGATGAAGAATGACAAGGCATGGCCCAGAACTCACTGGGCAGCCCAAGCCAGAGGCTTGTTTTGTTTTAGTGTTCTGTTGTCTTTCTCTCCCCCTCTGGGTTTCATGGCTCTTGAGCTGCAGGGCTGGAAAATTATTCATCCAAACCGCAGCTCCCACAACACCCTCTGTAAGCATCTGCGGCTCCAGACTCCACTGCAGCAGTGGGTGGGAGGTCATAAATTCATCGTCACCAACTTGGCCTCCTGTCAGGCAGGACACGAAGCACAGAGCAGAGGACTCTGCCACAGACACACACTGTGTGGCTGTCACAGCCATGGTGTACTCATTGGGCAAAACCTGTTGGCCACTTTGTGTCACAAATCCCTGTCCTGTGCCTGTCCTGGAGATGAGAAGCTCCCACCACAGCTGCTGGAGAAGCTGTGCTTTATCTGCAGATGCCTGCAGGTTCACCTTGGCTGCTGGCTCTGCTGTGTTAGCCAGATGTGAGGGCTGAGGGATGACTCGCTCCCAGACTTACAGAAGCTCTGCAGACAGCGCCATGCCCCCCCCCGCCCCGGCTTTAACTTCCTTCCTTACATCTCAGAGCCAGTGCCCCTGGCAGCTCTGTGCCACCGGCTGTGGGTGACAGGGCATCAGCCCTGTGCCCTGTCCTGGGACTGCTGTCTCTGTGCACCGACAGGAGATCCAGAGTGCTTTCCCAAGGGACTGTGGCAAGTTCCTGGTGCACTGCCTATCCACTGAGGCAGATGGACAGTCCTGTGCTGCGCTGAGCTCCAGTGGAATGAGAGCTGGTGAGGGGCAGGTGCCAGCAGAACTCACCCCACCCCTTGCTTGGTCACTGCTGTCAGAGTGTGGCCTGGGGTGTGGCCAGGTTGCCCCATGTGGATGAATTTCTGCTCTTCTTCATGAAAGCCATTCTGTCCCATCCTGAGGCTCCCTCCTCTGCCATCAGCTGTGGAGCCAGACCCCGAGCCTCTCCATACAGAATATGGTTTTGAGCAAAGCCCAAGCCATAATGACTCTGAACACCAAAGGGTAGCTCTGATTGTGGGAAAACAGCAAGGAGAGGCTGGAGGGTTCCTGCCTCTCCTTATCCCTGGCAGCTGCCCATTTTGGAGGAGGCAGTCCTGGCTGGGCTGCGGGGACACCCTGCTAGATGCACTTGGGAGCAAGGGAGGACTTGTCCCTGCAGAACCCTGGGCTACTGAGGAGTGATGCAGAGCCAAGAGAGACAAACACCCACCCCTCCGGGGGGGCAGCCAGCAGCACAAGTCCCACACACTGGCTGCCAGGCCCTAGAGGGCAAAACCGCTGATCAACCTTTTTCTGTGGCCCTCACAAGGCTCCTGCTACCCCATGGCATCCTCACTGCCACTGTGACTGGCCCTGCTTTGCAGGTAGGGCACTCCACAGATCTTAAAATCCTCCGAGACAGCGAGCATCAGGTGTTTTAACATCATAAACAGTGCAGGGACATACAGGGACAAAGGCTTGGCGGTGTTGAGTAGGGACTGCACACCTTGAACAAGAGCCTGGTGCTAAACCTCCTATCTACACACACCTTGGGGACTTCACCGTGCTCAGCACCTGCAATTCCTGTGCCACACAAAGCCAGGAGAGCCACAGGCTGTGTCCAGCAGCACCAGCAGGGTGATGCTGGAGTTGGATCCAGGTCTGGTTCACCTCTGCCCTGTTTGAGGGCATGACACCAGCCCTATCCCACACCAGCAGCTCTCTCACTCCTTCCCACACAGAGAGCTCTGCCTTCACGTGCTTTGCAGGTCAGCTGTGCTGAGGGTGAAGAAGTGAGAGGAGCACTCCAGGAGGATGGGATTGAGTCTCCAGTGTGAAAGTACCAGCATTTTCACTGTTCTTCTAGGGGTATGTTGAAGTGAACCTGCAGGTCCTGGCAGAAAGGCTGCTGTCCTGTAGCCCAAGAATCATTTTTAAGGCTGGATGCAGCTGGAGGATGAAAGCTGGACATCAGGGGTGTTTCCAGTGAGGTCTAAGGAGGATGGGGCTATGTGCATGTGTGAGCAGGACATGTGGTCTTTGATACTACTCCATCTTGGGGACTCTTGGGGTAAAACCCCCAGCACTGGTGAGATTCTGTGCTGCTGGGCAGGTCTAAACTTCCCCAGCCTGTCAGCTCCAGAGTCTGAACAGACAAATGACACATCATTCTTTGGACCAGGCTTGATTTTGCATGTTGCTTGCTTGATGTTAACATCCAGTGTGCACTGGTGTGTCCTCCCATGGTGGCCCAGACGCACAGGGCAGGTGCTGCTGCTGCAAAGCACAGGGACCTCGTGTGCAGCCAACAGCCCCACCCCACTGATCCTGGGGCTGTGGAAACAAACATTGCCCTCTTGTGACCCTCATCCTGCAGCACCAGTGTGGTTTAGGTTACTGGTTACAAAAAAGTCATAAAGCCATCAGGCTCCCTGTGAGCAAGGGCAAGGGCTGGGCTCCTCCCAAGGCAACATCGTAAATCCTTTTGTGCACATGAGAACATCCACTGAGCTTCACAGGCCCTTTTCATGTTGGAAGTATTCACTCACCCTCCTGGAGAGCCCCTGGCATGCTGGCATCTCAGCAGGAACAGCAATATAACAAGTCACTGGATGGTCACTTGTGCAGGCTGAGCAGTGAGTGACAGGTCACACGGGTGGGTGACCCTGGCACAAAGATGTAGTGACACGGAAACATTCCCAAACAGCAACTGGATCCAGGACAACACAGGTCAGAACGGGTGAGGGTGGCCAAGGGCAACTCAGGATGCTCTGGGCTATGCTGAAGCCAGCACTGCATACAGAGCGTGTCCACGGTGGGAGGAAAACCAGCCCTCTATGGGGCTAAGGCAATGCACTGCCTGGGCTTCCTCCAGCTCAGGAATGCTGCAGCTTGGAGCTGGGAGCAGAGCAGGAATACATAGAGGCAGAGGGGACTGAGCAGCTCTGCCTGCAGTACAGAAAGTTTGTTGTGTGCAGGGAGGGACTGCTCCCACCCAGCTGTGCCCTGCCTGTGGCCACACCTGGGCAGTGGGTGCAGGGGACAACAGGCAGGAAGGACACTTGGCTGGGGGCTACACAGCTCTGCTGGGTGGTGGGGATGGATGGTGCGTGGTGGGAGCAGGAGGTGCAGGGGACAGCAACTGCCAGAGAGAAATGTGATTTAGGAGAGGGAAAAAAGGACACCCAGATGCAAAAGAGGCCTCGTCCCAGTGCTGGGAGGGCTGATGCTGAAGTGCCCTGGGTGTCCCATTCTGGGGGGCAGATCCTCATTTTGGAAGAAGGAGAAGCTTCTTGTGGAAACACAGAGGCATTAGGATGACTGGCCAACTCAGTCACCCACCTCGGGCTCTCTACTCCTCATAACTGGTCTTGTGACCCCCTCATCAGACCAGTTATGTCTCCTCATCCCACCCCAAGGCAGCTGCCACAAGACATGGAATAGTGGGCTGGAGTGTGGGTCACACTGGAACAGGCTCACTGCTTTGGGACTGCACAGTAACCCCACCCTGCCTGAAGGGGTGAAGAAGGGTAGACAGGGTTCCAGGTACAGGTTTATCTACACCAGGAATATGCTTGTGAAACCATCTTCCTTTTTTTAACTCTTCCTTCTGTCCTGCACTTGCAGCTCAGTGAACCGAGTTGTTACATGTGATTTCAGCTTGTGCATGGCCACCCCTGCTTGCAGAGCAGCCGTGTCCCTGCATGGAAAACCCAGTTCCCAGAGCAGCAGGACTGCTGGGGCTGCCAGCTGCTTACCAGTACGTCAGCTGAACTAGGTGGCTCTGCCCTGTTCCTTGGTGCTGGGGAGCCAGCAGGTTCACAACTTTGAGCTCAGGCTTCATCTGAAAATGTGTCTCTTCCTCATGAAACTGTGGGTGGGCTGGAGATTCACTGCAGAAGTGTTGCCTCAGGGGAAGGAGCAGATGAGAGTGAGCAGAAGCTGCTGTGTGCCATGGACTGCAGCATCTGGAGTGCCCAAGGGACACTGCAGCGTCCTATGGCTGGGGACACAGCTGCCCTTTTGGGGACAGCTGCGATGCTGTAGCCTTCACATCAGCTGGACCCCTCAAAAGCCAAGCCTCCCTTACAAGCACATGCTTTCCTAGGGCTGTTTATTGTTTGTACCTAAGACCATTCCACCAGCCGAGACAAGCCAGCTCTGGCCACAGCACATCTGAGACCTCCACACACCGGTGCCCATGGGTGCATGCAGACCACAGTGCTCCACGCTCGTGTTGGGCCTCAGGGGCACTGCAGAGCCCCACAGGGTGTAGTGAGGGGGGCTAGAGAACCTTCCAGGCACCAGGAATCCCAGGAGATGTCCAAAGGAGGAGAGCATCCTGCCCAGCCTCTCCTCGTGTCTGCACTGAGAGCTGCAGTGCTGCATGGCAGGACACTGTCCGTCTGTCCAGGACACCCCATGTCACAGCTCTCACCATGTGGGACACACTGGGGACAGTACCGGGGAGGTCACTGCTCGCTGCAGGGCTCGCTCTGTGCCGGAGTTCCATGGTGCTCTCAGCAGCTCTCAGCTCTGTACAGGACCCTGCAGAGGGGGAGGCAAAAGGGTGCCAGGAAGGGCCAGGTGGTGTTAGGGCTGGTTCTGAGCAGTGATGTCCTGGATGCAGGTGTACAGGAGCATGTACTGGTCCTACAAGACAGAAAGGGGGGTCAGAGTCAGGTTTCTGACAGAGACCTCCTGGTCACAGATTAACCTTGCAGTTTGCCTTAAAAAATCCTACTTAAGAAACAGTGTCTGATAGCAGAGCAGGATTTGCTTTCCCAAGTAGTCCATGATGGTCCTGTGTCACCACAGTCACCCAGAAAGAATCAAGCCTGTTACACCGTTTGTTTCCCCTTCTTCATCCCCCTAGGATGGGGCTGAGAGGAATGTCCCATCCGAGATGGAGAGGAACAATTTCATTGGGCTTCCTCCAAGTGCCCCGGTGGCTTTTGGATGTGCTGTGGTGTTTGCATCTGAAACAAGAGCAAAGAGCAACTCCAGTGATGCTGCAGGGCATGGAGCTGGAGTGCGTGGGGTCTGGCAGGGACCTGGGGCCATGAGGGAAGACCTCTGGACCAAGAGTTTCCCTTGGTGTAGTCCCAGTGTACCAGAGTCAGGTGCTGACAGCAGATCAGGGTAGATGCTTGCAGGCTCACAGAGGTACAAAAAAATCTGTGTGGGTTTAGCCCAGCTGCATTGTTTGTCTCTTTTTAATACCATCAAACTGATCAATCAGGTCCAAAGGTGGGTTCAGAGGTCCCAAGTCCCCCGTGTGTTTGATATGAGGTTCTGCCCCAATGCCAGGCTGCCCCAAAATGACACCAGGCTACAAACACCCAGGACTGCCCAGGAAAGATGTGAGGAAGGTAAATGGGGTTGTGCTCAGGGCACAGAGCTGGAGGGCAGGGCCAGCCAGCACATGGTGTGGGTTGGAATCACATGGCAGTGGGCAGGGGGGATTAGGGACTCGCAGAGGGGCCCCGACCAGCATTCCCCAACAGCTCGTTAATGCGCTGGCTGAGCCGCAAGTCACGAGGAGCCTCCTCCCTGGGGTGGCGGGTTCAGCCTCACCGGAGGGCCGGGAATGCCACGGATCACACAATGGCTGAGGCTCCAGGTCACCAGAGCGTGCTTTCAGTGAGTCAGGTCTGATTGTGAAATCTGCAGTGACAGCCCGGGGCTGACTTCAGCCCAGGCACACTCAGTGACTGCCACATGCAAGAGCACATCCCCTGGGACATGCACCACTCTGGAGCTGCTGGTGCTTAATATCCGACAGTTATCCATGGATATCCATCAAAGGTTCATCTTCCCCCTTGCTTCCCCCCCGAAAATCTGATGCCTCCAGCACAACAGCAGCCGCTGACTCCACCAGACATAAAGGGGTGCTGGCAAGCCCCCACCGGGATGGAGGAGGCTGGAGGGCAGCCCCGCTGCTCTGAGGGGAAGCAGCTCCTCTGCTGCCCCCCTTCAGCGGGACAGCAGCGTTTGATGGGCACTTGCTGTGCCTTTATGGGTTATTGTGTCCCTGCAGGGCGCTGCGGGAACACAAAGCGGCTCTGAAGCGGAGGCAGCGGACGCCGTGCCCTCCTCTGGCTCCCACCACGCACATGGTTCACATTAATTAAGAATGTAATTAGCTTCTTGAAGGAGGCTCTGCAGCTGGGAAGCCTTGGAGAGATCTTCCCCGGTTCTGCTGTGCCCTGTGGGGAGCATTTCCAGGGCTGTGCATCAGCTCATTCAGCAGCTGCAGCAACTGAAGCACGTCCAGAGGCATTGGTGCCACGAGCAGGACTGGCACACCGAGGCTGGGCTGGCACAGAACGGCACCGTCAGACAGTGCTACAGCCCACAGGGCCCCTGCCAATGTGTGTCCCACTGTCCCCCTGACAGGCAGCCCCAGCTGTGACACCAGGCTCTGGGGGATGTAGCAGGAAAGGTGCTGGCCAAGGGGGTACCCAGCAGATTCTGGGTGCCCAGGCTGACAGCCATGCCCAGGAGCCAAGGGCGAGCAGGCAGGCTGTGTAGGGTGACACCAGTGCTCCACAATTCCCCGAGTACAATGGGAAGAGTGCCTTGCAATTTAACTGATCTTAACTCCAGAACTGAGGAGATGGAAAACTCTTGCCTGGGAAAAGTCAGTGCCCTCAGCCCTTGGTGGCTGGCAGAGCCATAGGGTGGGGAGGAAGCATGAAGTAAATCCCCACTGAGGCTGGACAGGCTCCCAGGCAGCAGGGAGCACTCAGGAGTGGGCAGGATGCTGCCAGCTCCAGGCAGGTCAGCACGAAGCCTCTGCTCCACCCTGCCCACCCCCTTCTTCCCACCTACCAGAGTTGGGGTCATGAGGCAGCAGCTTCTGGCCAGCTGGAGGGTCACGCCATAGATGTCCACGGTTCTCTCAGCTTTCATCTGGTACAACAGGCAATCCAGGGAGATCAGTGTGCCCATCTGGCTCATGTCACCACTGCAGGGGACAAGGAGGGGGTCACTGGTGCCAGTCCAGGATGAGCTGAACCTCTTTGGAAGAGGGCACCAGTCCAAGGAGCCATGTGGGCACTGTGCACTGCAAGCTCTCTCTGCGTGCACGTGAGGATATCAGGGCTGCTCCAGTATCCCTGCAGTTACCCAGGGCTGGCCTGGGCACCTCAGCCTGGGAATGCCTGCTCCACCCACGCTCCTGGCCCAGCCCCGTTTGCCCCGTCTTCTCCCAGCCCTCGGCAGAGCACTGCTCCCTGTGGCCTCCCATGCTCAGAACCTCCACTGGTTCCCATGGATCTATATCAACACATCCCCAGGACATGGAGGGGAAGGCTTGTTGGTACCATGCCAAGGAGCTGTGCAGCCTGGTGGCTCCCAGCTCAGGAGGCTGGAAGGCTGGAGGTGCACCCCGGGGTACCTGCAGTGCAGCAGGAGAGGCCCGGCTCTCCTCCGGTGGGGCGTGCACCGTCTGACAGCCACGAGAAGCTCCACCAGGCTCTGGACATCAGGCTGCTTCTTGCTGCTCCAGAGCGTGTACAGGAACCTCTGTACCTGCCTCTCCTTTGATTTCTTCTCCTGTGAGACCAAAGAGCTGACATGGATATTGGGGAGGGACGGGTGAGTTTGTATGCAGAGGGGCTCCCATCCTTAGGCTCCCTGAGGCTTCCCTGAGCTCACTGCCAGCTCCTGTAAAGCTGTCCAGGCATCTCTGCTGGGCACTGCCCACCACCCACGCTGCAGGTTAGGGTTAGGGTCTGGCAACCTGCTCTCCTTCCCCATGGCACCCTGACTTGCTCCTGGAGAGGGAACTGAGACCTGTGTGGGCCTTTTCAAAGGAGTCAGAATGACTCATCAGCAAGGGGTGGGGGAAGTCCCCAGGGCCTCTCCCATGTGTCTCCTGTGTCTACTCAGTTCTAGATGTTGCAGTCCAGACTCACTCCTGCATTTGTGGACTGCTGGCACTCTGCTCTTGCAGCCTGCAGAAGTCCCACAGTCCTTTCAGCTCCTACAGATCCCTACAGACCCACCCCCATCCCAGGAGGTGGGAGCCAGGACAGCCCTGTGGACACACACGTGTTTCAGTTTGAGCTGGGTGCATCTCCATCCCGAGACTAGCTTCTCCGAGTCACACTGGATGGTCAGTGTCTGTGTGCAGAGCGAGTCTCCTTCCAGGGGCCAGCACACCTCACCTGGGACCTGTGTGCAACAAGAAATTTGGCTTCCTGTTGAAATTTGGCTTCTCTGTCATAATCAGTCACTGTCTTCAGGGTCTGGTGAGGCTGGACCAAGAGCACTCCCAGCATCTCTCCATGTCAGTTCATCCCCCACCTAAAACCTGAGGGAATTCTGGGAACACCAGCAGGTTCAGCCAGCTCATCTGGGAACCCAGAGCTGCCTGGCAGCTCTGCTCAGAGATCTGAGCTGGAATCTTCTCAGCCAGTGTCTACACCTTGGCTGGGCAGAGCAGGAGCTGCTGCCCCTGGTCCCATGCAAATGCAGCTTGAAGGGCACCAGCTGAGTCCAGGCATGGGGGGCAGACAGAACCTGGCTCCCATGAGAAGCTGTGGGAGCACCTGGACACAGGAAAGGTCCAGCTTCAGCTAAGCTGGATCTGCACCCAGGACTCAGGAGGCAGTGAAGTGTTTCAAGAGCTCTGCTAGTTCCAACTCCACTGAACAGATTCCCACTGTGCCATGGCACAGGCGGGCACAGTGCCTTACCTCCCCCTTCTCCTGCCACGGGAGAAGTGTTAGGATTGTGTGAACATCCTGTTCCCACACCAGGGTCCAGAAGTCCTCCATGGTCAGCTTGTCAGGGCCGTGGACAGCCAGATAGTCCCTGCTGGAGCTGCAGCCCTGGGTAGGGAATGAGAATGTTACTCTGCTGCTGGAGAAGGTGCTCTGTTGGCCCAGGGGGCTGCAGGAAGAGGAGAGAAGAGAGAGGAGAGAGAAGAGAGAGAAAAGAGAGAAGAGAGAACTCAGCAGGTCAGGAGGCAAGGAGAGAAGAGAAAGAGGGAGGGAAGTGAGGACAGCCCAAACTGGGCAGGCAAGGGAAGTGATATCCTCAGTCCTCACAATCCCCTCTTCTCCACGCAGGACCACAGTGACAGTGACCAGTGCAGGGCCCAGGGCACAGGAGCACAGCCAGGATTGGGGACCCAGGCACAGGGAGGGGGCATTGCTGCTGGGGTGAGACTCACCGGGACACGCCACACCTGCAGCAGCCCTGAGAAAGGGCCGTGTTCCAGCAGGGAAAACTTCACTCTGGAGCGATCATCTGCAAAGGAAGTGGGAGCTGCAGGGATTCAAGGCAGACTTGAGCTCCAACAGGTTTTGCAGACTGACTGCCACACAAATCCAATCCTTCCTTCACTGTTTCTTGGCAAAGACACTCCCTTCTGCAGTGCTCATCTCCAGCCTGTGCATGTTGGCTCCCAAAAGATAGGTCCCAAGCTCCTGTAGTGCAGGTCACTCAGTGTCTGAGCCAGTGGAGACCTGCCTCCCTCCAAGGATGGAGAGCCCGCAGGTGCTCTGGGCCTCTGTTCCAGTGTTTGACCATCTTCAGGGAAATTCACTATTCCTTCTACTGAGCTGGATTACCCTTCCAAATCATCCCCCCGGTCTCTTGTCCCTCCATGGCACACCTCTGAGAAGACTCCACATCTTCCCTGTGCCTTCCCACAGGTAGCTGAAAACAGCAATAAGAGATCTCCCTTCTCTTCTCCAGGCTGAGCAAACCTACCGATCCCAGTCCCCAACACCATATGCTCCACCCCAAACACCTCGGTAACCTTCTGGGGCAGTCACCAAAGTCTCAGAATAATTTCTTGTGCTGTGGACTACCGGCCCTGGTCCAGCCTGGCTCCACGCAGGAGGAAGAGAAACAGGAAAGAAGAGGATGCAAGGTGTCCCAGAACTTACATGGCAAGATGCTGGAAGAGGGCCGTGTCTGCTGGCTGCCTGCAGATGGTGATGCAGAGCTGGCTTCTTCCTTGACGACTTCCAGGAGGGCCTGCCCGAGTGAGAGAGAGGAGGAGACAGTGAGTGGGAAGGGTCAGGAGCAGGAGGAACCGGGGCCTCCTGAGGACACCCAGACTCAGCAAAGGGGGGTCACGGCTGCACATGCAGAAGCCTGAGCAGGAGTGTCAAGAGATCAGCTCTGGAGTGGGCTGCCAGGTCTGTGCCATGCTGCCAGGAGAGGGCTGCTTCTGTCCAGGGAAGGAGTGGGTGGTGGACAGACCCTGACCAGTGCAGAATGCATGAGGGAGCTGTGCCTGCGCATGCAGTGCCATGGAGAGGGAACACTGCCAGAACCCCCAGGAAAGGGGCATGGGACCCACTCAGGAGGCACTTACGGGGTGTCCCCCAGTCCGAGCAGGTAAAATCCTGCCCCAGGTCCCCTCAGCACATACAGCCATGGCAGCACTCTCTGCACCTACCCAGGACAGCTCTCACCTCGTACTCCCTCAGGAAGCCCATGTGGGACTTGGCTGCCTTCTGGGCGTAGTGCTGGGCAAAGCTCTTCAGCGGGATGGGGCAGGACCTGGGGAGAGAGCCAGGGCACAAGGGTGAGGCTGAGCTCATTCAGCAGCACCTAGGCTGTGTCTGCAGCAGGTGGACAGGGCTGTGAGCAGACCTTCCCATCTCAAATGCCAGGGGTCTCTCAGGCTCCTAGCCCAGCTCTGGCCCGTGACAACCTGCTCTTCCCCAGACAGAGGCACGTCTCAGGGGTGGCACGGCCCAGGGCTCATTCCCAAGAGGCAGCAAGGACAAGGACATCCTGTTCTGCATGAGGGAGGAGACAATCTGACCACAAAGACAGGTGCATGACCTCCAGATGTAGCCCCAAGACAATGAGATAGGTGGCCAAAGCCATGCCCAGCTGGACCCTGCTCTGTCCTCTCGGCCTCCATTAGGAGGCACATCCCAAGGCCACCCAGCTGCCACGAGCTTCTCCAGTTTGAATCACAGAATCACAGAATAAACTAGGTTGGAAAAGACCTTTAAGATCATCTAGTCCAACCTATGACCTAACCTAACACCTCCTCATCAACTAAACCATGGCACTGAGTGCCACATCCAGACTTTTTTTAAACACATCCAGGGATGGTGACTCCACCACCTCCCGGGGCAGACTATTCCAGTGCCCAATCACTCTTCCAGTGAAGAATTTTTTCTAATGTCTAACCTAAACTTCCCCTGGTGCAGCTTAAGGCTGTGTCCTCTTGTTCTGTCAGTGTTGCCTGGGAGAAGAGACCGACCCCCACCTGACTACAGCCACCTTTCAGGGAGTTGTAGAGTGATGAGGTCACCCCTGAGTCTCCTTTTCTCCAGGCTAAACAACCCCAGTTCCCTCAGTGGTTCCTCATAGGGCTTGTGTTCCAAGCCCTTCACCAGCCTTGTTGCCCTCCTCTGGACATGTTCAAGCACCTCCACATCCTTCCTGCACTGAGGGGCCCAGAACTGGACACAGCACTCAAGGTGTGGCCTCACCAGTGCCAAGTAAAGGGGAACACATCTCTAGGGCATGCCTGTGGGCTGAGAAGCCAGGAGCTGAGGGAAGTGCCTTCCCCAGCACAGCTCTGCAGATCTCTGGCATCGGCGTACCCAGGAGATGGCACTTTGCTCTGTGCTGGGCTCCCCGTGCTGAGGGAACATCTTGCCCTGTGCTGACTCTGCTCACAGCACCAGGGGGGATGGCTGGCTGGGCTTCCCTGTCCTTCTGTCCTGGAGCCAAGGCTTGCTGGGAGGGGTTGTGGATCAGGGTGGGGCAGAGTGGCAAAGCACAGCAAGGCCTTACCTCTCTGTCCCTGATAAATCCAGGAGAGGTTCCTCCAAGATCTTGTCCAGAATGCAGCTGTGCAGGAAAATGTACTGGGACTGGAAGGCAAAGGCAGACAGCAACACAGATCGTCACACTGCAGAGACAGCATGAGAGGGTGGGTCTGGTCTCTGTCCTGAAGGGTCATTCTGACACCTTGTCCCAGCCAAGGGCTGGAGATAGGAGACAGACTGTGGAGCATCACAGACCAACAACGTGGTGTGAGCTAAGAATTGCCTGCAAAGGGCCTGATCCTGTTTCTCAGTGCTCTGGGGTGTTTCTGAGCCTCCTGGGAGGTCTCAGAGACTCTGGATGTTGCTGTTGTGGGTCTAGCAGGGCATGAAGCTGCTGAAGACCCCCCCAGCAATTTCCACTCCAGCTGAGCTGCTGCTTTCAGCAGCACGATGACACAGTGACAGGCTGGGGACCAGCCTGGGGTTGCTGGGGCTGGCCAGCCAACTCATCCAACTGCCAGCCCTGTGCACTTCGGTGGAATGAAGTGAGGGGCCAGGGCAAAGAAGGAGCAGAGATCTCACCAGCGTCTGAATCATCAGGTACCGGTTCATCCGCAAGGTGTAAACGACTCCGAAAATGTCCACCACCTTCTCCTGCTTCATCTGCTGCAGCAGCCGGTCCAGGGCAATGAAGGTGCCAGTGCGGCCCACACCAGCACTGGGAGCACAGACAGCAAGGGTTAAACAAGGCCTGACACCCTCCTGCTACTGGACACGCTCCCAAATGCTGCTCCCTGGGCACTGCTTGAGCACACCCAGGCAATGGTGCCAGCACGGTATGGGGCTGGGAGCCATTCAGGCTGCCCTGGGTTGGTGCTGACCATCTCCACCTGCCCCACGCCCTGGGGCTGGGGGCAGGCTGCCAGCAGACCTGTAGTCCTCAACACCCAAGCAGGAGACTCCACAGAGCAGCTGTGTCTCCTGGGCACTGCCTTCCCTCACAGTTTGTGCACGGGTAGGACCCTCATCCCCCTTGCTCTCTCCTATCCTCCCCTCCCACCATCCCCTGGGGCAGAGCCTCACCTGCAGTGCACGAGGGTCGGCCCCGCATCCTTAGTGCTCTGGATGTGCTCCCGGACCAGCTCTCGGAAGGTCATGATGGAAGTGGTGGACTCCGGAATGCCATGGTCGGGCCACGCCGTGTAGTGCAGGTGGGACACCAACCGCTCTGCCTGGAGACCTTCCTGCATGGGGATAGGTGATGGGTGTGCAACCCCCCGGGGCAGGTTCGCACCCCGCAGCCCTGGCAACACCTGGGGACTTGAGGACACCTGGCTCAGCTGCAGGTGACAGCCAACGCCAGTGCCTGGTGGCTCGTGCTCCTCCATCCTCTCCCACAGCCCCTGCCGTGCTGGGACATGGTGGGAGGTGGGAGACCTGCCTTTGACTGCCAGGGAACATGCCCTGGAAACTGCAGGCTGTCCCAGGGCAGGGACATGGAAAGGAGGGAGCAAGGGTGGAGAGCAGTGTGACACACGCTGGACACCCCTGTGTCACCCATGTGAAGGGGCAGACTGCTCCTCAGGGCTTGGATCTTCTCTGAGCCCCACAAATGGCAGGGAAAGGTGCCACCACCACTGAGGAGAAATGCCAGTGCTTACCCCCAACCCCCGACAGGTCCCCACATCCCCTGGGGTCTGTACTCACGTGCCACAGCTTGAACTCCCGGATGGTCCACTCCTCAGAGCTGCTCTGCATCAGCAGGTGGACCCGTACCTGCCCATAGGACACTGGGGCAGATTCTGATGGCCAGTAATGATCACAGAGGACCTAGAGCAGGATGGGGTCCCAGTGAGGTCAGTGAGGGACCAGGGGATCTTCTGGCTCCCAGGGAGCATCTGAAGAACAGAAGCTGTGAGGGGAGCCAGGACAAGCCTTGGGGAGCAGGCGGGGGTGCTTTCCCATCCCACCAGGAGCTTTGCACAGCTCTCCCTCCCAGCCCCTTCGTTTGGATCTCAGCCTCTTCCAGAAAAAAGGACCTGTGCAGGTCTCATCATCCCTGGAGATTGGAGGAACTGGCCATGTGAGGTGGCTCACCCAGAGGACACGGCAATTTCAGATTCTGTGGAAATATCTGAGGCATGGTCCTAGCTAAGCTCTACTTCTGGCCCAGCCCGCCCCAAGCTGTAGCTGAGCTGCACAGATCAGCCTCTCTTCCCCCAAACTGCCTTTTCAGGGAAGCTGTGTGGACTGTGCTCATCCTGGAGCCATGTGAGAGCAGAGGTTTTGTGGAGGACACAGACCCAGCCCTGGGCTCAGCTCACACCAACAGGGCTGGGCAGGGCTGGGGCTGGCACCGACCTACCCGCCCATTCTCCATGCACACTGTCAGCATGATGATATTGCAGACGTTCTGCTCCCACACCAGCCTCCAGAAGTCCTCTATGGTTTTCTTTAGGGGCCCCTGGGTGGCAATGAACTCTTGCTGGGATGTGTAGCCCTGAGCAAGAGGCAGACAAGAGCAAGATGAGTTGTCAGGTTGCCAAGGCAGGTGCGTTCTGCCCTGGGACCAGTCAGTGCCTGGTCTGCTTTTGTGGTAGAAGGAGAAATTCCTGCTGTCCTTAGCCCACATGGGCACAGTTCCCAGGCAGCTGATCTCAGAAGTAGCTGATTTCACAGGAAGCATGAGCTGCCCAGCACATGCTCTCTACATATCTGGAATAAAGTAACCCACACCATTTCCCTCCAAGAAGTTCCTCATTCAGTCTAACCACAGAAAGTCACATCTGGGTCTTCCCTGTGCTTCCCCATCACTGCTGAGGGCAGGGTGAGCATGCAAGGCCTTAGGGTATTTCTTTGCCCTTGGACACACACATGCCCCACAGATCCACAGAACGGCACATGCATGCTGTGTGCCCTGCTGTTACCTGGGAACACCTCCCAGATGGGGGATGAAGGCACAGCTCCAGAGTTGTTCAAATGCAGCTGCACAGACCAGAAGGAAAAAGAGGAGGCAGAGAGACAGGGCAGTAAGCTGGGAGGTGATAGAAGAGGATAGACAGTCCACAAGCAGAAAGCAGAGAGACTTGCCAGTCTTCCCACACTCACACCTCTGCATCACAGCATTTGCCATCTGACAGGCCCCATCATCCCCTGCTAAAGGGCACCGACACATCACCACCTTCGCCCCAGCTCCTCGCTGTCCTGTGCCAGCTGTGCCTTCACCATCTCATGCCCCCCAGCCCTCACAGAAGGGGACACTCTGCCTGAACCCAGGCAGAGTTTCTGTGACGGTGCCCTGTGGCCATCTCTGTGGGGAAGGCAAGCAGGCACTCACAGGCATGAAGTTGGCATTGATGTAGTCTGAGTGTGGATCCTCCTCCAGCTGGCTCAGCTTGACCCGAGAGTGATCATCTGAAAGAGACCACACACAGGTGAGCCCCAAGGCTGCCCTTCACCAGGACATGGCCACCTGGGTAACCCGGTGGGAGAAGCCTCAGCAGCTCCAGCAGGGAGGCTCTGTGCTCCACCAGGCACCTTCTCCCCGGAGAGGTGAGCACTGCCTGCTAGCTGGGCTAGCAGGGGACTGGAAAACAGAGCTGGGGTCATAAGGCCCATCAGTGAAGCTCACAGACCCACTTTGGTCTCCTGCTGGGACCCGTCCTGAGCCAAGCTCACCCAGCAGCCTGCTGGAGGAGCTGGGGAGGATGGGGGCTCAGCCCTGCCTCAACCATTAAGCCTCGGGTCTCCAGCAGGAAAATGGAAACTGAGGCCCATTTCAAGAGTCCTCCTACTCCCAGAAGAGGAGTGGGCACTGACCCTGGCAGCAATGCAAGGTGAGCCTGTCCTTGAGCACTGCCCTCTGGGCTCCCACCCTGGATGCTGGGGGAGAAGGGAGGGGACAACACTTACAGGGCAACACATGGGGATATCTGTTCTTGGAGACATTTGCTGGGAGCTCAGCCTCCACCTTCGACTGCTCCTTCCCAACTTCCTTCAGCTCCTGTAGGACAGGGGAAAAGATAAGCACAAACATTCCTTTGGAGAGTTCCTGGTCAGCTCAGCACCCTGCTCATGGCCAGTGGCTCTGTCTGGAGGGTAAAGAAGATTACCCTCACACAGAGACTGCTCCACTCCTCCCTCAGACACCCTGTGCACTCCGAGCCACGGTGGCTTTTCCCACTGCCTTTTCCAACAGCACTGTTCATATTTAAAAGAAAAGCCCAAGAACAAGTACTGGGGGAAAAAGCTGCAGAAATCTACCAAATCTACCACAAAGCTCAGAAGATTTTCTGCTGAGCAAATGGAAATATCTTGTGTTGCATCTGCTTCTGCCCCGTCCTCACTCAAGAAGCCAGAGAAGAGTGAAAGATGCTGCAGCAGAACAGTCCAGAGGATGCAGATGTTGGCAGTGAGAGCCAGGGGAACAGCCTGAGGTGAAGCTCACAGCCTGACCCTGGAGGTCTGAGAGTGCTCCTCAACCTTCCCTCTGGCTGCAGGCTCTTTTCTAACACTGTCAGGATGGTTCTCATTGCCCTCCTTCCCATCTTCACCTCCAGTCAGGGCTGGGGCACTTTGCTCTGTCCTAGTTCACCCCACACCACACGTGTTTTGACCAGAACTCGAACAAAACAGGTTTTGAGCAAAGGAACTGCCTGATCACTTGGTTCATCCAATCTTTGGCCTCCAAGGCTGCTTCACAGGGTGGCTGGATTGCCAGAGATGGGTGAGCCACCGAGTGCAGAAATCAAGTGTCATCTCTAGGAGAAGTCTCATCTCACCTCGAACTCCTGGAAAAAGGCGTGGTTAGCACTCGCTGTCTTCATCTCATAGTACTGCTTGAAGTTCTGCAGGGGCACTGGCCGGTGGACGTTTCTGCAGGAAATGAAGTCCAGAGGAAAACCTGCCTTAGTTACTGGGAGGCCTGGCCAGCCAGTCAGGTGCCACTGAGAGCCCAGCCGTGAGACCTGCGGTACCTGGATGCACACAGGGATGGTTTATAGCCCACCTCAATCCCAGGGAAGTGGGTACAACAGTTTAAATACTGGGAGGGATTTCAGGGTGATGAGAATATTCCCCTGCTGCAGAAGACTCGCAGAGGAGGTGTAGACAATGCATTGACTCGCAATGGAGCTGGGCAGTAAATACTGAACTTGGGAAAGACTGATTTATAAAATAACTGAGGAGAGGAGATAGCTGGATTTTTCCTGAGTCAAAGCATGAAAAGGGAAGTAGGTACAGGACAGTGGGAGCTGCAGTGGGGCCATAGAGAGGGCAGACTCCAGCACTCACCTCAAGCTGTAGGTCACCATTTCCTGGGGCAGGCTGCTCTTCTTGGTTCTAGAATCAAAGCACAGGAGCTGTTACTTTTGCCTGCAGCACAGGGATCGATGCCATGAGGTACTGTGTGTCACTGGCAGGCACACTGCCTTGCACACCTGTAGGGTTTTGTGGCTTAACTGCACATGGACAGCTCCTCTCTCCCCTCTTCTATTGGCTTCTGAGCTTGCCAGGCACAATTCCACTAGCCCACATTCTAGTTTGTCCAAGTCTCTTTTCACACCCTCTCCCTGCTCTCCTCCAGGCTTGGCACTGAAGGTTGGGCATCTCAGCCTGCACTCAGCAGGTAAGATACGGCTCATGCTCACCTCTTTGCTTTGAGCTGTTTCCAGTAAACCAAAGCAAAAACAGCCGCAAGTGTCAGGAGAAATCCCACAATGATTCCAGCAATTATTGGCATTGAGAGTGGAGCTGTGTCTGCACTGGATCCAGCAGCTGGAATTAAAAAGAGAGAGTATAGAGAGAAGTGAGAATCAGTAAAGAAGTTTTTTATTATGAGGGTGGTGAGGACCTGGCACAGGGTGCCCAGAGAAGCTGTGGCTGCCCCATCCCTGGAAGTGCCCAAGGCCAGGTTGGACTGGGCCTGGAGCACCCTGGGATGGGGGAAGGTGTCCCTGCCCATGGCAGGGGGTGAAACAAGTTGAGCTTTAAGGTCCCTTCTGATCCAATCCATTTTATAATTTTATGATATATGGCTGCATTTATTCTATTTATTGTATTTACTACAGCCTATGAGCTCCCTCTGGCTGTTCATTACCTCTAACCCACACAGCCAGGTAGGGAAGATGCTCTTCTCCAGCTTACCTGAGAACATGGTGAACGTCACAGCAGGGGCTACTGGGTCATATTTGGTGAAGGCAGCAATGCTGAACCTAAAGGCAAAGCAGTGTCAGGGACAGCCTGAGCTGAGCACAGCACGCAGAGCCCAGCACCCAGCAGGTAGGACCCAGGGGAACAGGACCCTGCCTCTGTCCTGAAATGCTGAATTGGAAAAAGCTGGTTTTCTGTTATGGATTTAGGGGATTTGTGGAAGTGGTCTTTCCTCCCTTTTCTGCCTCTTGGACAAGTTTGTTCCACTGGGGGGAGCATGAGAAATTTTTCAGAAAGCACAAATGGGAAACAGCTCTCCTCTGAAGGGTTATCTGCACAGAAAGGTGGTGTCTGGTCTCTTATAGGACACATAAAATTAAAAACACACAGTTCATGTCAGCTGGTTAACTGGGTTGACAGGAAAGAGCTGAGCCCTGTTTGACACGGGGACATTTCAGCTGGAAGGGCTGAGCCCTGACCCAGACCCTTCCTTGCACACAGAAGTGGCTGGTGCATCCTCTTCCCTGTGGAGATCTGCCCCTCGTCCACCTCCTGGCAGCAGGCACACCAATCCCCATGGCTCTCTGCAGAGCTGCTTCCTTCTGAGCAGGTGACTTGGAAGGGCCCCTCCTTGTGCCCTAAATGCAAGCCAAAGCTTTTAAAGCTAGCATTGGATTTTAGCAGCTAAGAGTTTGTTGACTGTGTGTAGGTCCCCTCTGGCAGCACCCCACACCACTGCCAGGGCACAGATCTCCTTTGAAAAGTGAGCCTGCAGATGCCATGGCATGAAAGATGAGGGCTTGTGCATAAATAATTCACTGAAAGACAGGAAACAAGAACAGAAATTCTGAGTGGAGATGGGCTGCCAGCTTTTCACCACCCTAATAATCATTAACTCAGAGAGCAGCACAGTCTACTGAGGATATTTAGGTTGGATATTTAGGTTGAGTGTTCCATGTACTGAGAGTAGGCTGGATATTTAAGATATTTAGGTCAGATATTTAGGATATTTAGGTCAAGTGCTGTTTGTACTGAGAACATTTAGATTGTTTAGGGCAGCCAAACTGAAAGAAAGCTGTGGTGTAAAAGTATCTTCTAGTCCTGAATAACTGGACAGTTCAGTACATGTTATTGAATCATGTTATTGAATCATGGCAGGTGGACTAATGACAGGGCCTGATGTCCCTGAAAAAGCTGCTCCCCCGCGGGAGGTCCCTGTTGGAGTGACAACTGGGAGGTGGGTGGGGCAGGTACAGAGCCTAGCTCATCAGTGCCTGGGTGTGGAGGCTGTCCTGGTGCTGTTGTCAAAGTCCCCTCGAGGCTGCTGACAGACCCTGTTCTGTGGCCTCTGCCCTGCTGTTCCCTCTCCATCCCCAGCTGACCCCCCCGAGCCGAAGCTGAGGGGTGAGGCAGTAAGTCCTACCCTGCCACACCTGAGGTGACGCATGAGCAATACAGAACAGACAGATCTGATGGGCGACCACTCTCCAAGCTTCTGAAACCTTAGGAGATCCCCATGCCAGCCCAGGGACCTGGGATGGGCACAAGATGGACATGGGATGGGAGTGCACTGTCAGCCATCCCCCTGCCAGGCAGGACAACACAGCACACAGGAATTGCTCTCTTCTCTTGATGACCCCACTCTGGGTGGAATTGCCAAGGCAATGGCTCTCTGGAAACTCCCTTTTTTCTCCCTGGGAAAAACCAGCCATTTCCCACCTCCTTAGTGTTATCACCAGTCTGAGCCAGTGCTGTCCCAACCAGCAGCTTAAGAGCCCCTGCTTGGTACAGTTGTGAATATAAATCAGTTAAACGTTTTCCATGTCTGCACACAGGAAAAGTAGTGAAAATGAAGAAGGAAGGATGGAAGGACGGAAGGACGGAAGGAAGGAAGGAAGGAAGGAAGGAAGGGCCAGCCAGAAGGTCCAACCCCAACACCAGGGACCTTGGCTCCACTCACCACAACACTTATGGGCAGGTTTCATTCTCCCTTTATTCCCAGTGGAAAGGGCAGCTCTCTCATGCACACACTCTCCCACGGACTTTCATTCTCTTTTCCTAATGCTCTCAGTGACTTTATCGCTGCAAGTTTCTTTAAATTGAAATGGGATAACCTTCCAGACTCTGGGGGATCAGAGAAATGCCTGTGGATATGGTCCCCATCTGATGAAACTGTGAGCTGCTATATTAACAGGACTGATTAAAGATACCATTCTTTGTTGGCAGTGGAAAACCTCTTTTTCCATCAACAGTTTTAAAGGTACCCTACAAGAAAATATGTACCTCCATGTTCCTGGATTCTATTTACTGTCAAATAAGACTCTGAACTTCTGACTATTGGGATCCATGTGTGTCTCACAGGGAACTTGAACCTTGGCCTGAATGTTTGCTACCCCCAGCCTCTGGGCCCCCCACTGAGTAGGCACCACTCAAACTGCTTCCAAATTGGTTTCATTTTCGCACTGTCTGCACATGGTTCTGAGTCACACACCAAAGTCCTACAAATAACAGCATCTGTTTTAGTTCCTATCCTGGGGCTGGACATCTGCTCAGCTCCCGAGACAACACACACAGCCCTTGGCAGCCTCAGCTTTCCCTCTCCCTGCCCACTACACTGCCTAATACTCCCTGTATGCCAGCCCCTGCCTTCCCTAAATGCTGCTTGGTGGAGAACCCTTGGGGTCTCCTGCTGGGGATTTGGGGGTGTGAGGGTGAGGTGACATCCAGGGAGCTGGTGGCACCTTGCAGGGACACATGCAGTCCTTTCTCTCCTCCAGCCCCTTCCCCTCAGGAGGGATGCTAACATCTCTCACCTGTACTGTTCGTTGTCTTTCAGCTTCCCATTGCACGTTGCCCTGGACTGGCCGCACTCCTCTGTTCCCACCGGCACTCGCCAGCTTTCGGGGGAGCTCCTCTGACGGAAGGGGTTGGGGATGAGCACTGCCAGGTAGGAGTCCTCTGTCCCGTAGTAGTGGTCATACCATGTGCTGGACATGATCTCCTGGGTGGGCCTCAGCACTGGAGGAGAACGTGCAAGGTAACAGTGACAGTTCCAAAGTGATGTCCGGGGACTCTGCTGCCCTCCGGGGAGCCACCGCACACTGGGACACGCAGGGACACTTACGTGACTCGTTAGTGGTGGCAACGACACCATAGTACTCGATCTGGCCGTTCTCCTCACTGAACAGGTCAGGTGAAATGATAACCGTGGAGCTGGCCTCCACTGGGAAGACGTCTGCACGCAGGGGCGGGGGCAGGGCTGGAAGAGGAACCAGCAAGCACAGCCTCACAGTGTGTCCCTGCTCCCAGACCCCCCTTTGCTCAACTTGTGACTGGTCCCAGCAGCACTGCCAGAGCCCCGACCCACCGCAGGTCAGTGCAGCCACGTGGGGCTCACAGGCACCTCAAAGAGTCCCTGGCTCTAATCAGCAACACCGGGGGTTTTCTGCTGGGGTCTGTGGCAAGGCTGTGGGAAAGAAGGGGACTCACGCTCCACTGCTGTGCTGCAGAGCAGAGTCACGGCCTGGCTCCTCAGCGTGTTCATGCCCACGGTGCTCACAGTGATTTGGTAGGAGGAGTTTGGCTCCAGCCCCTCCAGACTGGCTTCGCTTGAAGGGATGCTCATGGTATTGGAGGTGGGAAGTCCTTCAGAGAGTCTCTCTGTTACCACCTCATAAGCCTCCACATCTCCAGGAGAGTTTGTCCAGTTCACGTAAAGACTCCTTGACTCTGGTAGGCACTGCACATTCTTCACCGGATTTGGCTCTGCAAAGGAGATAGGGCAGGCTCTGGACTCACTGGATCAGAGAAACCCCAACCTCTGCCCCTGTCAGCATCTGCTCCCAATGCCAGTGAGATGAGCAGAGCCAGACAACTCCAGCATGGGAGCCTGCTGTGCCATGGGCTACAGGACAGTGGGAACAGGCAGGGCCTGAGCTCATGTCTTACAGGAGATCTCTGCAAAGTCTGCTCTGCTTCACAGGTAGCCAGGAGACAGGAGATCTCTGTGCTGGGGCTAGCTTAGGGAACCAATGGCTACCAGAGGGTCACCTTGCTGGCTTTCCCCATCTCCCACCGCAAGACTTCCCGTACCTCTGTTGACACTCAAGGGTCGATCCAGACTTGAGGCCACCCAGGTGTTTCTCCCCCTTACAGCCTGCCCTGCTCCCTCCCCATGGCAGCGCATACCCACCCATGGGCACTGCCAAGGGCTTGGTGCTGCTCCAGTATGGCCCAGCCACACAGCTCAAGGACACTGAGTAGTTCCTGCCCGGGATCAGCCCCCGGAGGAGGTGCTGGACTTGTCCTCTGCCCAGGGAGTGCCGCCAGGGCAGTGAGCTGTTCCGGGGGTCCCGCAGCCACAGCTGGCAGTCGTCTTGCTGTCCAGAGACACTGTCCCAGGAGATCAGCATTGTGTTGTTCCCTTCAGCCACCGCTGAGAGATTTTGGGGAACTGAGGGGGCTACAACAAAAACCACACGAGGAAGAGTTACTGGCATGCATGTGCTCTCCTCTGTTCTACAAAGACACAAGCAGGAGATGGGTGACACACAAGGAGACTCCACATGTTCAGTGATAACATTCCTGCAGCTGCTGTTTGCCAGAAATGACCTTTAAATGGCAGCTGAAGGACATACAGAGTGAGGAGCATGAGGAGATAGATTCTTCTTCCTGCTAATTAGCAAGTTTCATTAGAGACCTGCCCGAAGGGCTCTGCACATGACTCCCTGCACCCTGCCAAGGGATGGCTGAGCGTGGGAGCAGGGACCGCTGGATTCCCCAAGCAAAGTGCAGGGACTGTGGGGACAAGCACATGAAAAGGCTTATTGTGCTTATCTGCATTTCCACATTCCTTAAAAAGAAAAAAAAGCCCATCCTCCCCTTATACCCCATGCCAGCAACTCTCTGAGTGCCTGGAAGAAAGGCAGCAGGAATGGTGGGGTGTCCCCCCCGGCTGTGAGGCCTCATGGTCTCCCAGGCTGTGGGTGTCATCTACCACAGCAGCACTACTGCCATGGGACCCCGTGCTCTTGTTCAGTCACCCTGGAGGAGCCAGACTGTGCAAGCAGGGGCCATGGGCCAGAGGCTGCCTCCTGAAACAGCAGTTGTGGCTGCCAGACCCTCTCACAGGCAGCAGCACTGCCCTGCCTGGCTCTGCCGTCCGCCAGGGCTTGCCCAGCCCAAGATCCCATTGCTACACTGGTACATCCCATCCCATCTCATCCCACCCCATCTCATCCCATCCCTGGAAATATTCAAGGTCAGGTTAGACAGGGCTCTGAGCAACCTCATCTAGTTGAAGATGTCCCTGCCAGTAGCAGCGGGGTTGGACTAGATGGCCTTTAAAAGGTCTTCTCTTCCAACCCAAACCATTCTCTGATCCTACAGCTCCCAGGCAGCAGTCCTGGCTGAGTCTCTGCCCCTTCCCACCACAGCTGCTGAGCCGACCCAGATGGGAAGGCTGAGCCTCGTGCAAGATGCAGAATCTCTGGCTCTGACACTTACTTGTCCAGTCACTGATGTTCCCTGCGGAGGCTGCATAGGGCCCTGCCACAGACACCACTTCCAGCAGGTATTTGTGTCCTGGAGCCAGGCCAGAAAAGGTGAATTTGCTGGTGCCTTTCCCAACAGAGACATTGGCTGCCACAATACCTGACCCCGAATGATACAGGAGGAGCCTGTAACTGTCTTGTCCTTGGGGTTCGGCTCGCCAGGATGCGCTCAGTCTGTTGGGATACCCCTGGTTCGTCATGTACACGTTCTGGGGTGCCAAGGGGTCTGGAGAGACAGGATGGGAGACATGTCAGCAACAGGCCCGGGGACATTGCCTGGGTCTCTTGGCAGTGCCATCAGAAGGGAGGCACCACACTGGACAGGGCACTTAGCCTCGACTGTGTGGCAGCACCCACCAGCCCAGAGGAAGCTCAAAACTTCTGCAAACTTCTCTGTGCTTGTCTGAGCAGGGACAGCCCTGCCCCAGATGGAGCCAGACACCTGGGAATAGGTGAGGAGGGAACACGCAGCCAGCCAGAGCACAGGGGAAGGTGAACGCCCCATCTGCTGCTCCCTCCTCCATGGCTCTCCCCTTGAAACATGGCTCTGGAGCTCCAGCTGCCCTCACCCAGGCTGGTGGAGCTGACGATGGGAGTGGGCAGAGCCCTGCTCAGTGCCATGGCACTGACATGCCCCAGGCAGAGCTTGGGGTCTGCTATGGTCAGTGGGGCCATGTTCTTGGCCATGAGCTTTTGTGACTGCCCAGCAAGGCACACATCCCCTCAGAGAAGGTACTCACACGTCCAGTTGCTGACATTCCCTGCAGGTGCCCTGAAGGACCCAGCCACAGATGCCACCTCCAGCACGTATTTGCTTCCTGGGGCCAGTCCCGTGAAGGTGAAGTTGTGGGTGTCTCTCCCAAGCGAGGCTGTAGCTGCCACAGTGCCCAGTCGTGCGTGGTACAGGGTCAGTGTGTATCCGTCTCTGCCCCCGGCCGTGGCCCCCCAGGCCACGCTCAGCCTGTCGGGGTGCCCCGTGCTCAGCAAGCGCACCGCGGCTGGGGGCAGCGGGCCTGGGGAAGCAGCACACTATGTTAGGGACCAGACACCATGCAGAAGGAAACAGACCCCCCATGGGGCACTGTGCAGCAGGACAAGTGCTCCCCGAGGGAGGATCCCCTCTGGCCCATGCCTCCTCATCCTCACTTTTCTCTCTTCCACTCCCATCTCACCTCACCTTTAATGATGCTCACCCCTACTGGTCCCTCAGATGCCAACCCCTGCTCATGCAGGTCACCCTCATTCCCAGCCCAGAGGGAATGCCTTCACCCCACTGTGTGCACACGTGTGGTCCCACACCCTGCTGCCGTGCAGGTGCCCAGACAGCACCAGCACAGCCTCTGTACTCTGACCAGCCCTAAAGTCTTTCTGGGTGGGCAGAAGTGCTGGATTAGCCCATCAAAGACCCGTTCTCCTGGGAGGACTGTGGAGTGGCTTATTGTACTCCACTGATTAATTTAATGAACCTTTATGGTAAGGTGGTTTCTACCTGAAGGAGAAGACTCAGTGAGTCTCCTGTACACGGGTACAGTACAGGTGCCCTGTACATCTCTGTGCTCCTGTACACAGGGAGATGGGTCAGCACGGGCAGGGAATGCCCCAGCACAGGCACATCTGGGCAGCCCTGCTTCATCAGCACGTCCTTGTGCAAGCCTATAGCTGAACACACCAGTGCCATGAGGGCCCCTGCACTAACTGCTGTGTGTCACACCCGTGCATGGCTGTGTGCACATCTCCGAAGCCACCAGGTCCCCTCTGAACGTCCCAACTCTCCTCAGGACAGCCCAATGGTGTGACATCTCCCACCCCTCTGCAGGGGACATTGCTCCAGGTACTCACATGTCCAGCCACTGATTTTGGGTGCTGCTGCCTGGTACTGTCCAGCCATGGCAGTGGCTTCCAGGGAGTACTCGTGTCCTGGGGCCAGTCCCGTGAAAGTGAAGTTGTGGGTGTCTCTCTCAAGCGAGGCTGTAGCTGCCACAGTGCCCAGTCGTGCGTGGTACAGGGTCAGTGTGTATCCGTCTCTGCCCCCGGCCGTGGCCCCCCAGGCCACGCTCAGCCTGTCAGGATGCCCTGTGCTCAGCCAGCGCAGGGCGGCCGGGGGCAGCGGGCCTGGGGAGGAAACACAGGTCACTGCCAGGAGCCACATCTGGGCTGAGTGCAAGGAGATGCCCCATGTCTGTGCCAAGCCCGTGCTGCAGCAGCTGGGTCAGCTCCGCCAGGTCCCACGGGCTGACTGTGACTGTGGCAGCTGCTTCCTCCCTGGCTGCTGTCTGAGACTGCAGATCGCTGTGGATGGCTGCCAGGGGCGGGGTGTGGCACAGGACCAGGCACAGACTCCTCATGCTGCATCCAGCAGGGAATAAGCACTGGGCGCTTGCACGGGTGGGAGAGGAAAGCAGGAGGGCTGCACCAGTGTGGTCTCTGACTGAATTGGGAAGGGGAGATCTGGTGAAGAACACCTGGCTGCAAGGAGAGCATCACACTCACGTGTACAGTGGGTGAGGTTGGGGGTGCTGGCGTGGAAGGGCCCAGCTGTGGCCCTCACTGCCACGCTGTAGCGGGTGCCGGGGCTCAGGCTCCTCAGGATGTGACTCCTGGCATCGCCACCCAGCACCGCGTGCCCGACAGGAGCACCGGAGGCTGCGTCACTGACATCCACCACGAAGCCTTCTGCTCCTCGTCCCACCACTGCCCAGGACACCACCAGCGCTGAGGCTGTGGGGCTGCCCAGGGTGAGGTTGACAGGGGCCAAGGGATCTGGAAAGCAACAGGGAGATGGTCAGTTAGCCCTCCTGCTCAGCGCTGAGAGCTGGCTGCTGTGCCCAGGGGTCCTCCAGGCGGTGGGCAGGCTGGACCAGAGATCCTCTGGAGAGAAACCTGGGCACAAAGGGCCAGGCAGGGCACATGACTTTGAGTGTATCATCCCTGGGATCTGCAGCTGGATGTGGCAGGGGAGATAATCAGAGCCTCTGGGGTGGATGGGGGGATTGGCTCTGTGTCAAGGATGGAGTGAGGGCAGTGAGCAGAGAGGTGAGACCATTGCATAAAAGCTGTGGGCACGGCTTGGGATGGGCAAGGTGGCAGTGGGTGCTCTGGAAGGCTCAGGTGGAGGCTCACACTGGAGCACTGTGCCCAACCCAACCAAGCAGACTCACATGTCCACTGGGTGATGTTGATGGAAGAGGCTTCTAATGAGCCTTTCACAGCAGTGACTTGCACAGCAAACTTGCTGCCTGCCTCCAGGTGAGTCCAGGTGCAGTTCAGGGCATCTGCACTCAAGGTCTGGACCTGAATCCTGATCTGGGCGCTGAGGCTGTACAGAGTGATGCAGTAGTGGTCCCTCCTGCCGGGGGGCTTGTTCCAGGATGTGTAAAGCTCTGAGGAGCTGCCTGGGTTGGTAAGGCTCACGTTTGTTGGTGCAGCAGGAACTGCAAGGAAAAACAGACACATGAGTCAGAGATGAAAAGATCCACTTCTGAACATGCAGCATCTTGGTACAAGGAGGCTGTGAGAGGCAGGACGTGACCACAGGCCAGCTTCACCAGGAACCAGCCCAGGGTACCCTCTTCCTCCCCTCCTCTCCTCTCATTTCCTCTCCCCAGATGCCAACACTGATCCCATTACCTGTGGGTGTCACAGATGCTGACCTGTGCAGCTGGTGATGTTCTCGGGGAGGGAGCGGTAGGGTCCAGCCATGGCCCAGATCCCAACAAGGTAGCATGTTCCTGGTTCCAGCTGTGGCAGGGTGGCATTGGTGCTGTCCTTCCCTGCTTCCAGGGTCCTTGGCGGTGCAGAAGAGCCCTCTTCAAGCACGCTGAGCAGGTATCCATCCCTGTGCCCAGGAGCAGTCTCCCAGTGCACAGCCAGAGCCTGGGCTGTGCTGATGGGGCTGGCAGACAGGGAACGAGGAGGCAGTGGGACTGCGGGAGAGAAACAGTGTCACTGGGGACAAACCTGGGGTGCTCAGCACTGACTCTAGTTAGGGAGTGAAGCTGGGAGCTGGAGGACTGTGGGCATCCAGACAATATGTAAAGGCTGGTGGGAGCAGGGGAGCTGTGTTTCTACCAGTGTAGCCAATGGCAGTCTGAGAGGAGATGCGGTGAGGCCCAGCCTGGGAAATGATCTCCACGCGGTACCGGGACCCTGGCACCAGCCCCTCCAGGTCAAGCTGGGTGACTCCACGGGGGACAGACACATTCCTGATGATGGACAGGGACTCAGCCACTGAGAGCTGTACCAAGTGATCTCTGCCACCTCCGGACTCCACCCAGCTCACGTGCAGCTCCTGGGGTTTCCGGCCAGGCTGCACACTCACGTTAGCCAGGGACAGTGGATCTGGAGGAAAGCAGAGCATGGAGACCCATGAGGTGGTGGAGAAGCCACCTGGAGAAGCCAGGGCACAGCCTGCACCTCTGCACAGGGCTGAAAGAGAAGTGGTGGCACCTGACCACCAAATCTCCTGTTCTCCTGGGGGACATGCAAGCTGCCTGTGCACATCCCTAGGGTGCTGCTGGCAGACAGGTGCTGAGAGCACTCAGCTCCCTGTGGGCTGCTCTGCTCCATGGACAGGGAGCAGCCAGCCTATACAGGTCTCTGTGCTTCCTCTCTCACATCCCCCTCCCACCAGTCCCTGGCTGGCCTTGATATCACCAGTGGTCTAGGCAGAAGGTTTAGCTCAACTGGGGAAAACCGAAGCTGGGGAAAAGGGTCTTTTAGGGCCCAGCAGCTAGCACGCAGTATCTAACCTATGACCGTGCTCTGTCTTCCAGGACAGGGAGCATGCAGGTCTCACCAGAGCCCTCCCTCCACCCAGACAAGTTTGTGTCACTGCCAGTCTTGCAGGCAGTGCCAGGATGTCCCATCCCTGCAAGAAGACTGGGAATACTTCTGACTCACATGTCCACTCAGTGGCAAAGTGTGATGAGGATCTGTATGGGCCAGCGAGGACAGTCACCTTCAGGAAGTACTGAGTGCCAGGGGACAGCCCCAGGAATGTGAAGTTGTGGGTGTTTGGCCCCACTGAGGTGTTCCTTTGTGCTGCATGGCTCTTGCTGTAGAGCTGGAGGTGGAACTGGTCCACGTCGCCATCAGCCTTGTCCCAGAAGGCCGAGAGTCCCATCGGGCGCCGGGTGTTGGTCAGAGTCACGCCGGCCGGAGCCAGGGGGTCTGAGAGAAAAGAGACACCCGGGCAGTGAGACGTGGCTGTGGTGTGGGGGCTGCACACCCTTGTCCTCGGCACCCTCCAGTGCCTGTGCCTGCTGGGGTTAGGTCAGGAGTCAGCCCTGGCACACCAAACCTAGAGCAGCAGACATGGGAGCGGGTCCCCACCTCCCCCTGGGTGACATTTGGAAATGTTTTCTGTTCAGTGATGGGCTCCTCCTGCACCGCAGACCCTTTTAGTTGCAACATGGCTGAATGTGGCTGCAGTTGACCTCCCATTCTGTCTGTCTATGATCCCCTGTCCCTGGTTCCCCACCTCCCCACACACGGGCCACCCTCACACTGTGGGTGTTCTGCTCTGGCAGGCAGGTGGTGGTTGTTACCTGCAGTAGGATGAGGCAGGACTGTCACACTCACATGTCCAGTCAGTGGCCGATCGCACAGGGGATCTGTAGGGTCCAGCCACAGCAGCCATCTCCAGTGTGTACTGTCGCCCAGGGACCAGGTTCTCCAAGGTGACATTCGTCCAGTCCTTCCCCACAGTCACATTCCTGACCTGCACCTGGGATGTGGTTTCCCAGAGGGTCCCTGTGTATCCAGTGCTGCCAGAGGAAGTTGCTCTCCAGGAGGCTTGCAGAGAGGTGCTGTGGCCCCCATTGCTCAGGGTCAGCTGCTCTGGGGGCAAAGGGTCTAGAAAAGGAAAGGTCTAGAATCACCTGGCAGAAGTGCAACTCCAGATGTGCTGGGGCAGGAGCCCCTTCCCTGGGAGAACCTGCATCCAGGTGCTTCGACCACTGTCCCCCCTGCTGACACCCACACACTAGTCCGGCAGGGACTGGGCCAGCACACTTCAAACTGGCACAACGAAAAAATTGTTCTGGTGCTGGGGGAGATGGTGGATGGTGGAGGGGGTGTCTCGAGGCAGTGGCAGCCTGAGCAGTGCCACAGGAGGGTGGGCCAAGGAGGAGAAGGGCACTGGGCTCAGCTGCCCCTTGTGCCTGGTGACTGGCAAACAGAGCAGGGTCAGACACATCCAGCAGCACCTCTGCCTCCTCCTGAGCCTTTTGCCCAGTTATTGGATGAAGCTGTAGAAGATGTGTGCTGTCAGTGTCCTGAGGTGTGACATCAGGGGGAAAGGGAGGGTCCAGTGGGAACCCGGGGCTATGGCACTCACATGTCCAGTTGGAGATGCACTGGGGTGAGGATGTGTAGGGACCAGCCACAGTGCTGACCTCAAAGGTGTAGAGGGTCCCAGGGTGGAGGCCCTCGTAGGTGAAGCTCGTGACACCCCTGAGCAAGGAGCTGTTCTTCACGGGATGCTCTGCGAGGCTGAGGGCCAGCAGATAGCCCTCCCCCGTCGCCTCCTCCCAGCTGGCCAGCAAGCTGTGGGGGCTGCCCTGGCTGGACAGGCTCACGCCAGATGGTGCTCGTGGTTCTGCAAGAGACAAGGACAGCACGACACGGGGAGGTGCATCAGGCAGGAAGATTGCTTTCACGAGATATTTTCTGCTTTTCAGATTGCTCTAGGTGACCCTAGAGCAGGGGGGTTGGCCTAGATGATCTCCAGAGGTCCCTTCCAACTCTAACAGTTCTGTGATTCTGTGACACTGCAGTTATCTCCATCCCACACAGGGGCAGCTGGGGCTGCAGAGAGAGCTCTTAGTGCCCCCAGCACCACGGGCTGGGTGGGTGCCTTCCCACAGCGTGTACAGCTCCCATTGTCCCTTCCCAGAGTGGCCGCTCTGGGACAGCACCAGCTGTGGCTTCACAAGTCACCCAGGAGAGACTGGGCACAGGGGGATGCTGATCTGGGAGGGCTGGTGGTGCTTCCCTGCCCACCCACCCACCCGTACTGAGGGGAAGGGAGGAAGCTGCCTGGAACCTGCTGAACACTGAGTTGAAAAGGCACGAAGCAGGATCTGCTCTTGATTGGTGCCTGACACTTGCTGGCACAAGCCCGCCGAGGAACTCGGAGCCCACCCTCACCAGGAACTGTGGGAAGGCAGATTTTGCTGCTCTGATCCACAACCTGCTCTTGAGACCAGGTGTCACATGTGCCCTGTCCCTGCGCCTGCCTCCCCCCCAGCCCCCTCCAGGCAGCAGCCCCTCCATCAAGCAGCAGGAACAGTCTCAAGGGCCACGCATGGGCTTTGTGCTCACCTGTCCAGGCTGCTGTGCTGTGCGCTGATGCCCTGTATGGCCCTGCCACCACCACCACCTGGACAGAATACTGCTGGCCAGGGCTCAGCCCGTGGAAGGTGACGTGATCATTGTCCCCACCAACGGAGATGTTCCTTGTCGGAACGCTGTCCTCTCCCTCTCGCAGCGTCACCAGGTAGAAGTCCCTCTGTCCCCCTGGGATACTCCAGCGAGCCTGCAAGGAGTTCTGCTCCTCTGCACTGCTCAGGGTCACATTGCCAGGGCTCAGGGGGTCTGGAAAGCAATAGCATTGTGTGAGTCAGGATTATGGGGTACTCTGCATCCCATGTTCTCCTGAGCCTCATTCCCGGCAGGGTTACGTCCAGCCTCAGACATCCTTTTGGAGCGTGCCATCTCCACTCCCCAGCACAAGCATTCCTGGACTAACAGAGTCCAGACAAAGGTGGCAGCCTTGCTGAGAAATTCCTGAGAGTCTCCCTCCACTCCACTCACATTCTACCATGAGCTTGCTGATATTCCCAGGAACTGGCCTGGACCAAACTCCTGGCCAGACGCCCCTGGCTCGTGCGTCTGGCACAGGGGAATTTTGTTCAGTGGAGCAGGTCAGAGCCGCAGACAGCAACAGCAGGGATCAGCCTCACCCCAGAGCAGAAACAAACCAGCTGGAGCTCTGGAGGCCTTCCAAAATCCCATCTGCAGAGTCAGCAGGGAGCAGGCTCCAGCTTCCCAGGCTGGCAGGTGGAGCAGGAAGGAGCTGGAGACTTGACACCTGGTGGCACCCAGGTCCTCCCAGCATACACCTGACCAGTGTCTGCCCAGTGCCAGGACGAGTCACTGGCCACAGCAGCTGAGTCTGCAGCTTGGCACCTCCATCATTTGAGGGCCAACGCTACCTTGGTGTTCAATGTGAACCTGCTCTGCCCTCTCCATTTCCCTCCTGGTTTTCCTGGAAACATCTGGGAGAGCAAGTTCAGGACTGGGACTTTTTACTGTGCTATGAACATGGTGTCACCAGCAAAGTCCCCCTCTTCCAGGGCCCTCATCCGCCTGAGGCCAGAGCAGAGGGTGGGCTGGGGGAATGGTGCAATACTGGGTTCTGGGAGGGCTGCCCTCACTGTTTTCACCTGCCAGAGGCTCCCGGGTTCCTTAGCTGTATTTGCACAGCACCCATCATGTTGGAAACATCCACCAGGATGAGGTTATCAGGTGCTACCACAACATGTCCTTGACAGCAATCAAAGAGCACTGAAAACCCATTTCGTAGAATCATAGAATTGTGGAATGGTTTGGATTGGAAAGGACCTTAAAGCTCATTCATTCCACCCCCCTGCCAGGGGCAGGGACACCGTCCACTATCCCAGGTTGCTCCAAGCCCCCTCCAGCCTGGCCTTGGACACTTCCAGGGATGGGGCAGCCACAGCTTCTTTGGGCACCCTGTGCCAGGGCCTCCCCACCCTCACAGGGAAGAATTTCTTCATAACATCTAATCTAAATCTCTCACATTTTAGTTTAAAACCATTCACCCCTTGTCCTATCACTGTCTGCCCATGTAAAAAGTCTTTCTTGCTCTTCTGTAAGCCCCTCCAGAGGCCTCCAGTTCAAACCAACTGCTGCCCCCTTGCTCCATTTTTTCTGCTGCCCTTGTACAGCCCTGAGGCACACGAGAGCCAAGCCCCAGCAGCACTGAACCCCAGTGGGATCTGCTGCCCTTCCATCCTTCTCCTTGGGGAGAGACCACAGCCTGTTCCCACTGCATCCCAGGGGGAAGCAGGCCAGCACAGGGAATCCACCTGCTGAAGGGATTCACTGGCCCCACTATAGCAGTGCCCCAGAGCTGGGTCCTGGAGCAGCTTTCGGCCAGGTCCAAGGAAAATCACCCTGTGCACCTGAGACTCTGGCAGGAGACCTTTGGGTTCAGAGGCTGGACCAGAGGCAGGGAGAAAGCTGGGGCCACCAAGTTCATACTCACATGTCCAGGCAGTGGCATTGGGTCCCACCATGGTGTGGGACCCAGCTGTGGCACTGAGCCCCAGCCAGTACTGAGTGCCGGGGTGGAGATGCTGGAAGGTGTAGCTGGTGAGGCCCCTCCTGGCTGACAGGGTCGTGCTGACCTTTTGGGTGAGGAGGTTGCGAAGCTCGAGGTGGAGCCAGGCGGCCCCTGCAGCACCTGCCCAGGAGGCGACGAGGCTGGTGCTGGAACCCGGGCTGAGCCTCAGCTGGGTGGGGATGGAAGGAGCTGAGGGGAAGAGCAGGACACAGTGAGGTTCAGCACTGGGGCTGGTGGTCCCTGGACCCTCCTCTCTCCCCAGGGGCCCCTGTGCCCACAGCTGCTCTCTGTGGCATGGGGGCTGAAGGTCTGGTAGCGGTCTACTGAGGGATGTCCCTCCCGTGCCCCCTCCCACGCAGGTTGGGGGGCCCTTGGGGTCCCTCCAGGTTGTCATGTTCTTTCAGGCTGCAGGGCAGAGGGGTGGCAGACTGGGTAATGCAGCAGCTCTCAGCTGCTCTCCTGCAGCTCTCAGCAGCCAAGAGATCTAAAATCCGCAGACTGCCCCCCTCCTTTGGGAACACACAAACCCAAGCCGCGGGTGCTGCAAGGCAGGCCCAAGTTCCCCCCTTGGCCCAGACACTCGGCTCACAGTGGGGATGTGAAACACTCCAGCTGTTCCCCACCATACACAAGCTCCCCATCCCAAGCCTGGAGACCTCCTCCCCTCGCCAGCCCAGCACGTGTGCTGCATCCTCCCTGCCAAACCCTTTCTACCACCCCTTCCTCCTTGGGTAGGCACACCCATCACTCCCTACCTGTCCACTGGTGGATACTGGTGCTAGCCTGGCTCGACCCAGCCAGTGTGCTGACCTTCAAGGCATACTCGCTGCCAGCCAGCAGCCCGTCGAAGAGGAAGGTGGAGGTGCCAGGCAGGAGGGACACGTTCTTCACCAGGGTCTGGGAGTCGCTGTGCCACAGGGCCAGGCGGTACCCGTCCCGCCGGCCGTGCCCGTGTGCCCAGGCCGCGCGCAGCGAGGCCGAGCTCCCGCCGCTGCTCAGGCTCAGGTTGCGGACAGGTGAGGGACCTGCATTGGACATGGAACAGGCACTGCTGGCTGCTTGCCTGGGGGTGCCTGACCTGGCAAGCTGATCATAGGCTGGTGGGACTTGCCTTTGCCTGGTGAGGTGCTGCCAACCAGCTTCACAGGACCCAGTCACAGAATCACAGAATGGTTTGGCTGGGAAAAGGCCTTAAAGCTCATCCCATTTCACCCCCTGCCATGGGCAGGGACACCTTCCACCACCCCAGGTTGCTCCAAGCCCCATTCAGCCTGGCCTTGGACACTTCCAGGGATGGGGCAGCCACAGCTTCTCTGGGCAACCTGTGCCAGGGCCTCAGCACCCTCACAGGGAAGAATTTCTTCCTAAGGTCTGATCTAAACTTCTCTTCTGCCAGTTTAGAACTCTTCCCTCTTGTCCTGCCACCATCTGCCCATGTAAAAAGTCCCTTTTTCTATTTTCAAATTCCCTTTAGGTACTAAAAGGCACTTCAAGGTCACCCTGGTGCCTTCTTTTCTCCAGGCTGAACAACCCCAGCTCTCTCAGCCTGTCTCCAGAGCAGAGGGGCTCCAGCAAGGATCCCCCAAGCACAGCCCAATCACCTCCCTGACCACTCACCAGCCTCCCATGGGCTGTGTGGGCTGCACCATCCCCTTGGATCAGTCTCAGCAGTTACTCTGAACTGAGTAGGGAGGCTTGGTCAGGGCCAACGTATAAAGGTGAAGCCATCATCACCTGGAAGCTCACCTGCTGCCAGGTCCTCTGTTCCTGCTGGCCCTGTGGGTCCTGCCACGTGCCTTTCTGTGAGAACCAGCTTCTGCTTCCACCACTGCTGCCTGACACCAGTCCTTCCACTGTCCAGTCTCCTCCCTCCAGCTCTACTCTCCTTTGCTAGGTTTCCCACCTTTGCCCGCACTGATTTACTCAATGATCTTCTGGAGAGGTGCAGACAAGGGCTGCCATCCTCACCTGAGCTGTAGAGCCACCAGCCCTGTCGCCTTCCCCAGCCCTTGGCACACAGCAAGGCCTGGAGGGGAGCAGTGATTGACAGATGTGCCAAAACTGTGGAGCAGATGCTCCTTCCCTGTAGCTACTTCTAGACCTCCAGGCATGACATTTTCCACCCCTCAGCTCTCTGCAAGCCACATCACGGGCTGGTCCATCATTAGCTCCATTATTCTAGGAGGAGAAGATACAGCATGAACCCAGCCCATCCAAAGTGCAGGGCTTCCTCCACAAGGAAGAGGGAATGACCCCTGGGACTCTGGGGACCAAGGAAGGACCCTAGTTCTTGGGAAAGTGAGGAAAAGCCCAACTTCCCCATAAACTAGTAGGACTCCGAACAGCACAACAATCCAAACAGCACAACACCCTCCAAAGCAGCACAACGATCACTGGTAGAAGCACTGAGATGAGCCCTTACTTGTCTGTGCTGTGATGGTCTGGCTGGTGGTGTCCATGCAGGCCAGCGTAGCTGTCACCTTGATCTCGTAGCGTGTGCCAGGGGTCAGCCCATGGAACCAGAAGCTGGTGGTATTGGGTCCAGCAGATCCATTCTGCAGCAGCATGCCTGACCCCAGGGAGGAGAGGGCAAGCAAATACCCCTTGGCACCTCCCTCCGGCTCATCCCAGGACAGAAGGAGGGAGTCTGACCGGTCGTGGTCACTCACACTGACATTCAGGAGGATGCCTGCAGAGGCAAATCCGAAACTCTCAGCAGGGAGTGGGGGTGCTGGGTGCCAGCTTGCAGGGCCAGCTCCCAGCCACCCACCCTTGCTGGGTACACCAGGCACCAGCCACCACCCTGACCCCAAGGGCTCTGAACAGCCTTTGGCAAACACAAGAACGTTCAGAAACCTTCATGGACCCAGGTCAAAGGAAGCTGTCAAAGAGATGCTCCTAAGCACAGAGCATCTGCTCCACTGGAGAAAGACCAGAAGGCTTTAGGTCATCATGTGCTTTATCCAGAGAGTCCTGGTTTAAGGCAGAGAAGTTCCCTGGCTGGGTATAATCCATTGTTCATCACCTTAGCTGACTTGAGCACCCCAAGAAGATGTTGAAGGCTCTGGATCCATCATGGAGAAGCAAGATGGTGGCCAGCTGGGGGGCAGAATGGATATGGCAGGGGGGCCATTCTGCTCCCTGCAATAGTCTCTGCCTCTGTGTGGGCTCTGACAGAGGAGGGGGAAAAGGCTGCTTTGGGGGGATCCAGACAATGAGTCGCCCCTGTCCTGCCCAGTTCAGAGGTGACATGGGAAGAGGGGGACACTGCACACATGGAGGAAATGCAGGACCAGACTGGTCCCAGCCCATGCTGAGGTGTGTTCCCTGCCTTGGTTGTGCTGCAGCAGCGAGGTCAGTGCACTGGGGCTGTGGGGCTGGTGCTGTGGCATCCCAGTGGAGAGTGTCTGGGGACAGGGAAGTGGCATACTGGGCTTGGCCTAATTGGAGGGTCAATGGCTGAAACTGCTATTGAATTCCTGCCCTTAGAGCTGCTCAGGAGACACCTACACAACAGGAGCCAGGCACAGCCTGTCTGTCAGGGCTGAGCTGGTGGCGTGACCAGGGCAGGGTCCATCTCTGCCTCCCAATGTCTCCAGCAGATTGTTACACAGCCCCATCCTCAGCCTTGCAGTCAGTCATGGAATCATTTAGGTTGGAAAAGCCCTTTAAGATCATTGAGTCCAACTGTTCCCCCAGCACTGCCAAGTCCAGCACTAACTCAAGTCCCCAAGTGTCACATCCATGAGCTCTCTATTGCTCTCAGCCTTTGGAAAATGCCAGAACAGCTCTAGTGCTACTAAGAGATTTCTGCAATAATTAGCACTTAAAATGTATGGCGTGCAACACGTTATGACAGGCTTACATAGGGTCTGGCACAGGGAGACAGCATGAACCAAGCACAGTGACTGCCCCAGAGGTCTGCCCAGGGGTGCCCTTTACATAGCCAGGGAGGAGCAGTGGGGGGTGGGCTTGGGCAGGGACACCTTTGGCACTGCTCAGGAGTTGTGTCTTTCCCAGAGCTGAACACTTTCAGAACTACGTGCAACTTCTGTTCCATGCAATGCTGTGGTTTGGAGCCTGCTGATGAGGTCAGAGGGACCAAAGGACATCAGATGGACACACAGGAGGATGTAGTGCCCCTAGGAAAGGCCTTCTCAGTTCCATTCCTGAGAATTTCAAGTGCATGTTCAGGATCAGACTGTTCAGGAGGGGTTGGCTGAATGTAGTTGGGTGCCCATTGGAGAGGTGTCTGTACCTGGGCCAGACGTCCTGGCTACCCTTGTTGTCAGCAGACACCCAGAGCACCAGGCACAGCTGAGCTCCTCCTGAAGGCAGCCCACAGGTCTGTGCCCTGCCTGGAGTTCAAGCAGGGATGGTTTGTTGCTGCAGACTCTTTCTTATCTCCTGAAGGTATGAGTTCTCTCTCCCTCTGTCACCTTCCTCACATCTGCAGCAGAAATGTACCTGAACTGGACCACAGGCCTCTGACCCCAGCACTGCTCATGTTCCCAGTAACCCCATCACAGACAGCACATCCAGGTACATGCCATGCCCTGACAGGTGCCTGTGGATCATCCAGGAGATTTCTCACCAGTGCAGGCTGATGCCATGTGGGCATTGTGCTGGCTCCAGGCCCACAGCAGCTGTGGGGCTGCCTTACAGACTCTGATCCTACCCAGGCAACCCCAAGGCTGTGAGCAGGGCACCTATGGTTGTGCTGCTGCTGAGCCCACCTGGTGCTCTGTGGAAGCAGAGAGCTTTGGAGCTTTGTCCGTCTCTCACAGTGCCCCCATACAGCTGGCTACTGGAGAAGGATGGGACTGATTCTCCCCCTTCCCTGGGCATGATCTGTAGCCTGTAGTTAGCCTAAAGCAGAGTATTTACAAAGCTACTCTTAACTCCAAGGTCCTGGTCCAGCACATCTGCTCATCTCTCCACTCCAGGTACCGAGACCATCCCACCCTCCTCAGCCTGGGAACCTCGTTGCTTGGTGACTTACCTCTTTCACCGCCTGCATCCAGCCTAGCCTGTACTGTGTGGCTGCATCCCTTGCCCTGGGGGATTGAAGGTGTCAAGTGAGAGAGGGGCAGGATGAGTGGGGCTGAGCTGAGACCAACACCTGGGAGAGGTGCCCTGTGCCAGGCCAGGGGTCAGGCTGGCCAGGCACAGGTCCCACCCTGACATGGCATCTGTGGGCTATGACCCCTTTTCCTAGGAGAGCCTGAGTCACTTCTCGCACCTCCCTTAGCCAAGGCAGGGAGACAGACTTGGCAGATTCAGCTTGTAGGCTGCCCTGGCCTTTTGCACGGGTCCTGGGGCTGCAGAGCGCACAGGGCCATGTCCATAGCGGAAGAGGCCACCAAACCAGCCAGGGCACAGGAGAAGATCTGGAGAGGGAGGGAGGGAGTGAGCTCTGGACAGGGCCTGGCAATCTCATTCCCTCTACAGGCACAGTTCCTTCCCACCATCAAGGGGAGAGGATGGAGGGACCGCAGACTCCAGTCCAGCTGCCACTCCCCACGGGCAGAGCAGAGTCCCTGGAGTCCCCAGCACCCTGCCCGGCAGCGGGGACAGCCGTTCTCTCACAGCATGCTCCCAACAGGGTGTGCCCGGCTCTGGACTGGCGTCAGTTCCCCCCACGTTAAAGGAAATGTCTCCTGCCCACTCCCTGTCCTGCAACAAGCCACAGCAGAATTATCATCTTCCTGGCGTTCTTTCCCCTCGGCTCTGCGGGTGGACTCGTTCCGGCTCCCCACCGATCACGGGGCTTTTGCGAGAGGAGAGCGAAGAGGCTGGGGACCCCTGGGAACAGCAGCCGGGCCACTGCCGGGCGAGGAGCGGCGCAGCCACGGCAGCAGGGACACGCTGCGGTCCCAGGCGCTGGGGCGAGGGGCGGCGGGGGCAGCGCCGCTCGGGATGCCGAACGCCGCTGATGGGGCGCAACTGCACGGCCAGAGAGAGGGACCCGCAGGCAGCCCCTTCCCCAGCGGGGCAGCCCCTCGCGGCAGCGAGCTGCGGCCAAGAGCTGCGGAGCCAAAGCGGGGGCTGGGAAGTCAGGCGCTTACCTCTGCCAAGGTCCCTGGGAGCCGCGGCACCCACAGCACCAGCAGCAGCAGCAGCAGNCCAGGCTGGGAGGGAGCGCTCGAACCAGCCCCAGCGCGGAGAGGGAGGGAAGGAGGGCGCGGCGATGGGGTGGGATGGTGGAGGGAGCGAGGGCACGAGTGTGGCCGCGGGTGCTGTGCCCCCCGGCTCTCTGTGTGCCGCACCCTTAGGCACCCTTCAGCTCTGCGGGCATTAATTCCTGCGCAGGTGCGGCAGGAAAGCGGGGGGTTGGGTACGCCGAGGGCANGGGGCGGCGGGGGCAGCGCCGCTCGGGATGCCGAACGCCGCTGATGGGGCGCAACTGCACGGCCAGAGAGAGGGACCCGCAGGCAGCCCCTTCCCCAGCGGGGCAGCCCCTCGCGGCAGCGAGCTGCGGCCAAGAGCTGCGGAGCCAAAGCGGGGGCTGGGAAGTCAGGCGCTTACCTCTGCCAAGGTCCCTGGGAGCCGCGGCACCCACAGCACCAGCAGCAGCAGCAGCAGTGACCTCATGAGGGACCTGGTGGTTGCAGATCAGAGGGTTGACAAGTTGGGGGGGATAGGGGGGGCAGTTTCTTAGCAGTGGCTGTTCCCAGCCAGCCCCTTCTCCCACGGCAGCCAGGAGCCGCGTCCCCACATGCTTTCCGAGCGCAGGTGACAAGAGAACATCAGCGGGGACCGGCCAGCGCTTGGCACCTCGGCCGGGCCCGCTGTGCCTGGGCAGGGGCAGAGCTCGCCTCCGGCCCGGGAGAAGCCCAGCGGGGGCGGCTGCCTCTCGCCGGGCGCATTTGCTGTTGTCCCCGCGGGTCCGTGTCCTCTGCGGTGACTCCGCAGCTGGCCCGGAGAGAGCGGCTGCGGGCAGAGCTGACGGCTGGGGTGGGGGGCTCGCTTCTGGCCAGGGGCTCGGAAGACCTCGCTGCGGCGGGGGCTCCGCGGGGCTGGAGCCCGCTCTGGCATCGGCAGGAGCTCCGGGAGCTGGAGCGGAGGGGNCGGCGGCCCGCAGGCTGCGGCGGGGGGAGCGCACACTGTGAGAGGCTCCTGGGAATGGCACCTGGCGGGCACAGAGGTGCCCAAACCATGCTTCGCCCATCTGAGGGGGTGGCTGTGGCCTGTGCCCGGGTGGGAAGGCGCTGTACTTTGGGGGTTGCCCTGGGGATCAGGCTGTGCCCCCGGGCTGCGTGCAGGGCCGTGCTCTGCCGTGTCTGTGCAATGCGTGGCAGAATGCCAGCTCTCATTCAGAGCAGAGATGCCATTGGCTTCACATCAGCGCTGGAGATCTGGGACAGTGCTGGAAGAGGTTCAGTGATGCATCAGTCCGGAAGCCAGTACAGCCTTTGTGGCCATGGGAATCTGCCCCAGTGGCCAGCACGGCCGCCTGTGGGGGCTATTCAAGCTCTGCTCGTTACTGTGAGCCACTGAGCTTTCAGAGTAGGACACATCCCCCACCTGTCCTCTGGAACACCAGAATTCCTCGACAAAAGACTCAAGAAGTTTGTCAGGTGGGACCTGTGACAGACAGAACAACCCCCAGTATCTGGACAAAGACATGGGAAAGCTCCAGCCCTTGCATGCAATTGAGAGGAGAGAGGGACACCGGACCTGGACGAGGACCCATCTCCAACCCCAGGTCCATACCCCAGCCCTTCTGACAACCCCCAAGCTGATGGAGCCGGCTGGGAAAGCGGACAGAGAACATGAATCCCCTTCCCTTTGCATGGGCGACACTTAATTTCCCAGGTCCTGGCCAAATGGGACTGGTGCCAGGAGTCCGGGGCTGTGGTCACAGTCACGTCTCTGCAGAGGTCCCTGCCTGGAGTGGGCTGAGGATAAAGGAGCTCTGGCCCTGCAGCCCAGTCCAGCACCGAGGGCTTGTTTGTCACTCCTGTCTAGGACTCAAATGTCCCCTAGCAGAAAGGTACAGCTCTACCACCAGAGCCTCTTCATGTCACTCTGTCTCCAGACCTACCCTTCCCCTGCACCCTGAACACAGAGATCAGGATGGGAGCAGAAGGCAATGCCTTGGCTCCAGAACACGTAAGATTTTTAACCCTTAATGCCCACAGCTCCAAGGGCTGAATGCCAAAAATGCTGTGGGTGCATCTTCTCAAGTGATGGATGCTCAGGGTAAGAGCTCTGGCTCTTAGAGATCCCCTGATAAGCATTTGGGACTGAGGTCCATCAGCACCTGGCATGATGAGCCTGACCCATCAACCAGTGCCACAGCCAGCTCTGGGGATACCCACCCCTGCTGCTGGACACTGGCGTGATGGGCAGCTGGCCACCTCCACTCTCCTGAGTGCCAGGTGCGTGCTCACAGGTACAGGGAGTGAGGTCCTCCGGCCTCTGAGATGAAGCACCACCCCAGAAACGACACGGGGGAGATTTGGGCCTGATTACTGCTGTTTCCAGTGGGCTGGGGACTGTTTTTAAAGGCCCCTTTCCAGAGCTGGGCAGCTGCAACCAGCTGGGAGGAGGCTGGAGCTCCTCACTGCAGTGAGGGTTTGCCAGGTTTACCCGGGGGCCCAGGGCAGGATCAAGGAGGTTACAGCTGGCTGGTCCCCAAAACACGTTTGCAAAGAGGCTTTCAGTGGATGTCCATTGTGGGGTGCAGGCTGCCAGCACAGACACTGTGGATGGGGGAGTGTGGGGTTGTTTGCTCCCATGAGCAGCCTGGAGGGTCACCGGGAGGGTAGCTGGGATGGAAGCAGTGCAGGCAGTGCTGGGGACTCTGGTGTCCCTGGAGCGTGGCAGGTGATGGCAGAGCTGAATTCGAGGAGCCCCTGGCTGATGAAGCTGGGGCTGGAGGTGAGGATGGAGGGCCTTGCTGGGCTGAGAATTGTGATCCAGGGACATGGGACAGAAGGAACCCTTGATTATGAAGGAAAACCCTGGAAGAAGATGTTGCATCCCCCAGTGTCAAAGGCAGTGTCCCCTGCAGTGGTGGCATAGGCAGGAGGTTTTCCCAGGCTACAGAGTCAAGGTGGGGCTCCTGCAGCTTCAAAGCATACCAAAGAGCAGCTCCAGGCCAACAGGAGGACAAACCCAGCTACTGGAGCCCTGAGACACTCCAGCTGGGTTGTGCCTGCCCGGCCCAGCTGGAGAGAATCTGAGTCTGTGCGTACTTGCTGCACCTGCCTGGACACAGCCTCAGTGCCCCTGCACCAGCCCCTCTGCAAAGCCAGCCCTCTCCAGCTCCAGCCACAACATCTGCTGCTGCGGCCCTGCACAGGGGCACAGCTCCCACACGGAGGCAGTTTCTCTGGACACTGGCTTGCCCAAGGAGCAAAGGGTCTGTTCTGCCTGCTCTGGTCTCTGGGCTGGGCAGCCAAGCGGGGACACAAGGTCCGTTCCCTCGGATCTTGCTGCCATGCTGTGCCATTGCCCCGCACCTCCCCAACCAGGAGGAGAGCTAACCTCACTCGTCATGAGGACAGGCTTGGGGATGCCTTGCTGCCCAGCAGGATGGGATTGCCCTCTAAGCATGGACCAGGAGACATCCCAGCAGCTTTCGCAGCCTCTGCTTGTCCTGGTGGCACAGCAAGCTGTCACCCCCTGCCATGGGAACACATGTTTATAGCACCCCTGCTGATTTAACCTCGGGTCCCACTGGCTGTGCTCCCTGAGCTCAGGGAGTTTGGGCTGTGGCTGCAGTGGAAACAGCCCAAAGCACTGCTGGGAGCCGAGCCCAGGCCCCGTCCCTGGCGCTGCAGGGCTCAGCAGCCTCCACGCGGGACAGAAGCTGCTCATCCAGTGCCAGCACTGCCTCCCCCACAGCCACCCCAGTGACACCGTGCCACCTCAGGTAGGGACACAGAGAGAGCCCTCCTTCGGCTGGGGATACCAGATCTCCCCTCCAGTCCCCCCTGACAATGAAGACTTTAGCTGTGCCAAACCCAAAGACAACTGCAGAAGGTTTCTCCACCCAGCAGCTGGAACCAGGCCTGGAAACTCAGGGGCTGCCGAGTCATCACATTTTCCGCAAAGCAGTGAGCGCTACCGCACGGCGCAGGGGGATGGGGACACCCCGCCGGCCGGGATGGCTGCAGAGCTCGGCTGGCCAGGGCTGGGAGGGGACTGGGGCTGTGCAGCTAGGCCACCGCCTCTGGCAAGGGGCAGAGCCTCAGCACGGGACATGCTCATGCCCTGTGCTCCAGAGGGATCATCCAGGAGCAGAGATGGGAAAGGGGACCCCCGAGAGCACGCCTGTCACTGTGGTGTCAGGTCTTGCTTATGCTGAGGTGAGGCACAATAGCCACAGTGCAGTGGCAAAGGCCCTGCCTGGCAAAGGCTCTGGGCTGTCCTCCCGAGCAGAGCCAACTCCAGAGCAGAGCACGGTGCACCCACTTCGCACTCCACGCACTGGCCTTCTCTCCAGGTACCCTGGGCATGGAGCTGGCAGCACCGAGTTTGTTCCTGCTGAGGCATCTCCCAGACTTGAGCATGGTCCTGCACACCTGGTGGGAGTCGAGGCCTCCCTGGGAAGCATCTGCTGGGGTGAGGATGGGCAGGGTGGACAGCAGAGTGCCCGCCTCACCCAAGGGTCCCAGTTGTGTCACAGGGTCTGTGTGAGGTGACTGGCAGGTGATGCTCCCAAGGCTGGGCATGGGCAGAGCCTTGCAGGGCCCCTGCCAGGGGACAGCATGTGGCTGAGGACACTCCCACAGGGACTCAACCTGTCACTCAGAGGGCACAGCCATGACCTGGTGCTGTGGGCAATGCTGTCACTGCACAGAGGATCCTCTGCTGCTGTCTGGACATGCAGCCCTGATGTCTCTGTGGGAGCTCTGCCATCCCTCCCTGGGCAGGATTCTGTGCATCCAACCTGGCACCCTATGACAACATATGCCCAGGGGCCCCATGATATGCCACTGGGATTGGGCTGGAAACAGCTCTGAGGCTCCTGTCCTGCCCCAGCCCAACAACAACCCTTTGGTCCCTGTCCCTGAGTCCCTCCCAGTGCCCACCAGCACTGTGAACTGCCCCAGGCCACAGTTTCTCCCCTGTGCCACTCTGAGGTGCTGAGTGCTGCCAAGGGCTGCGAGGGAGGAACAAGAGGAACAGGCTGCTCCCAGGGCAGAACCTGCAGAGGATGCAGGTGCCACTGGGACCTCTCACTTTGCAAGGTTCACACGCCATGATTCTCCAACCCTAAACCCTAGAGCATTGGGATGCTCCTTCTCCAACCCCATGCAAGTGTTTAATCATTCCCACATGGAGCCCTGCCAGTGCCGCCGTTGCCTCCTGCCCCATGCTTTGATACCTTGGAGCTCTTCCCATTTTGCAGAGGTGGGAGGGCAGGCAGGCAGTGGGGGACATCACCCCCCTGCAGGGCAGGGTACAGCCATGCTGTCCAGGCTGGGGGACAGCCAGCAGTGGCAGGAGTGACTCTGTTACCATCACCTGGGTGATGCTCTTTGCTCCCCCCACCCGCTGCTGAAGCCCTGGCAGCTGAGCCCAGGATGCCTGCGGGCGTGAGCCCGGCGCCTTGCAGAGCTGGGAACGCAGGGCTGAGGTGACTCAGAGCACGCCCAAAGCCGGCAGAGCCGGGCAGACCTGCTCAGCACCCCCGGGGCGTGGGTGCCGCCCCTGGGGCTGAGCAGGCTCTGCTTCCCCTGGCCAGGCAACAGGCACCCACTGGGGAGGGCTGAGAGCAGCCTGGACCGTGCCGGCCCCAGACCTACTGCGAGTATTGCTGGGGCAGCACCTGGCTCCAGAATCACCCACCCAGTCACCAACAGCCTGTGCAATCCCGTGGGACTCTGCTCCCCTCCTGTGATGCAGTGCCAGCACAGGCTGGCAGCAAGGATGCCCGATGCTGCAAGGATGCCATGCACACGGAGCCAACAAGTAACCACAAAGCAGCTCCCAGTGCCCACTTGTGCCACACTGTGCCGAGGGGCCCAGCACCAGATTCGCCCCACGCAGGCACAGCCACCGAGTGCCAGGCTCTGCTCCTGGCACAGCCATGCTCGGAGGCTGCCCATCCCCTGCCACCCCCCCGGGGCTGTGGCATCGGGTTTGCCTGCACCGTGCCAGTGCACAGGAGGGTCTGCGCTCTTTTCCCCACTGCACACATCCTGGCTTCAGCCACCCGTCTGGGAAGAGGGAGAGGGACAAGGAATGGGACCCGTACCTCAGCTGGTGGGTGTCCCTGGCGTGGTCCACAGCCCGTTCCTGCGCGCCTGGCGCACGCGGTGTCAACTTGGCATGCTCACACTCGCCCGTTTACTCTGCTTGTGCATGGCCCTGATGTTCAAGTCTGGGCTGGACCGGCGGGAAGGCCCGCCTGGGCTCGCCCAGCTCTCAGCTGCAGGATGCTGGGGAGGAGGGATCAGCTGGACAGGAATGTTTCCTGTGGCCCCTTGAGGGCAACGGTCTGCACTCCAGGGGCAGGAGCTGTGTGCCAGCGTTGCAGATTGGGCATGGCTCACTCCTCCCTGCACCTTGCCAGAGTTTGTCCCACATGCTGTGGGTTCAGCCAGGTGCTGGGGACCCTTGGTCATGGTGAGCATCCTCTCGTGCTGCTGCTGCAAGGAGAAACAGGGAGAGCCCCAGGACAGTGATGAAGTCAGCACAGGCATCCAGCCCATGCCCCAGCCCTGAAGGCGTCTGTGGGTTGTGATTGCCAAAGGCTTTGTTGCCCTGAGCCCCATCAGACCAGGCACCATCCCGGAGTGAAGGCATCCTGGCCCCCCTCAGGCCCTCATCAGGGGGGATGGAGAGGAGCTGGTGCATTGGTTCAGGAGGTACAGAGCATTCCAAGAGTTTGTCCAGAATGGCACTTATCATCACCCTGGTGAACGGGTGGCAGCTGCTCCCAGGGGGCAAGGAGAAGGCTCTTGCCACTGGGTTTGGAGGAGAGCTGGCAGCAGGTCCCAAGGCACTCCTACTCCCATCTTGATGGATGCAGCCACAGGAGGTACATTAGCCATGGCACTGAGTGTGAGGATTCCTGTCTCCTTCAGTCCCAGCTGTGAGCAAGGTCTGGACCTCACAGGTCCCGTCTCCTTGCCGGAGGCTGGCAGGATGAGCCCAGCTCAGCCTGGCATGGGAGCAGAGGGTTCCTGCACCGCTGTGCAACCCGTGGTGGAGGAGTTCTCCACCCAACCCTTCCCAGTCCCACAGAGGAGGGTCACACATTTCAGCTGCCACTCAAGGTATTCAGCCTTCCCTCAAAGGGCACCCATCCCCACCTCAGCCAGGCTAAGCTTTCTGCAGACAGGGAGAGGGACAGCAACAGGAAGCCCTGGACACTGCTGCCACACTCAGCAGTGATGTGAAAACCCAGCCTCCAATATTGGAAAATAGCTGTTTCCAGATACCACCATGAGCTGAAAATCTCAAGTCAAAATGAAACCAGCCCCAGCCTCTGGTTCAAAGTTTCCTGTATAAAAACAAACCTGCAGACAGCTGCATTTGCACACAAAAGGTTTTGTTTTCAGGAGGAAGGTTTCTTTTTCAGAGGCGTAAACACAAAGCCTGCCCATCTTTCATGTCACAGGGTAGGAAGGAGATCTGCCTGGCAGCTCAGGTCAGGCAGGGCATTGTCCCCTCTTACTGCCTGACTGCTGTCCCTCTCCCATGTGTCCTGGCCTGTGCCAGTGCCAACACCAATGCCCCCACCAATGTCGCCGCCACCACCACCATATCCAGCGGCAAGCCCTGGACTGAGGCTTTTCACACCTGTTCCTGTAGCTGTGCCACCTTTGAGTGTCCCAGGGCTTAGGGACAGGCTTTTGCACTGCAGTAGTCCTGGGAAGCTGTGGTGTGGCACCCGGGGGTGCTCCTGTCCCTGCAGTGTGGCCCCAGCCTTGGCAGTGCCTGCTTATGCAGCTCCTCGGCTTCTCCCTGGCATCTCCTGCAGCTCCTGGAGCCAAACATAACAGGAGTCCATCTTGTACACCGTCAGCAGTGCCTGCTGCTTTCTGCATCCAGCCCCCAGCAGCAGAAGCTCTGCTGCTTCACAGGAGCAGCTGGGGGACCCTTTCCAGGTTCTACTCCCCCAGCCCAGCTGCAGGGAGCCCCAGCACCACCCTCCTTAGGCTGAGGCACGTTTGGGACTGGCACAGCCTGGCTGCTCCCCAGGGCGCTGCTGTGGGCGGTCACACATCCCAGCGGTAGCTGCTTCTTGGGACACATCTTGGCCACGGGCACGGGTCCCACAGCCATTGATTGCCAAAGGCTTTGCTGGCACGTGCTCAGCTTTGCCTGGAGGCTGCTGCAGCTCTGGAGCATGGGTGAGGCAGTCGCAGAGGGATCCAGGATCAGCACTCTCCACCATTGCCTGCTGTCAATTCTGTCTGTCCTTTCAGCCACAACCTCTGCTGCTTGACTAGGGTCAGTGGGACCATTCACTAGGCCTTCCAGAGTGACACAGAGCTCAACCATGTCTCTCCAAGAGTCCCCAGTGAAGTGTCCATTGAATTGGACATCCTGGTTTGAGGCTTTGGGGGCATGGAGCACCTGTGAGGCTTGGAGACCTACCCAGATACCAGACTTGGAGTGCTGGTCCCTATCCAAAGCACTGGCAGAAGCTATTTTCACCTTTGAGCTGGAACACACCTGCCTTGCCTCAGTTTACCATCCACACACCAGGAAGCAGAGATGCTCTGCTGCTGGAGGGAAGGCTGGTAACGGGGATGCATCAAGCTTTTCCAAGCCTACTCATCCCCTCCTAGGCTCTCATTAGCAGCACGTTTGGCATCTGGGCTGCAAAGCCACGCTGTCCTGCATCTCTTGTGGGTGGTGGCTGGGTTGGGTTGGGCTGGGCTCGCTGCAAGGCCTGGAGGAACGGCCCCAAGGCTCAGAGGGATCAGCTGGGCTGCCGTTCAGCTTGAGCCGCTTGGCTGGGAGAGCATAAAACAACAAACATCGCAGAATAAGGGAATGTTTCATTGCTTCTTCTGGTTGAGTGGTTTCCTGTTTTCTAAGGAGCTCTTCCAGCACCTCTGGGGCAGAGGACTTGACTGCACAGAGCCTGGTCCCAGAGCAGACCCCTGTCTGGGAGGCAAGTTCTGCTGCTTGACAGCTGGCAGAGGAAGAGGTTGCAAAATACCAGCTGCGACCTTTGCCAGAGACCTGAAGCAGGAGTGTTGGAGGTTACAGCTTTTCCTTTTTTTTTTTTTTCTTTCTCTCAGGGAATTTTGTCCCATTTGTTGCCTAAGAGATCATAACAACCGGTACTCAAGAGACAAAAGTAGTGGCCAAGGTGAAGGGAAGGATGCAGCTGGCTACTCTCTTACCTGTGGGGTGTTTCTTTTGGGAAGGGCAGAGATAGCCCACGATTTTGGCTGGGGGGTCAGGGGCTGGGCTCAGCTCCTCGCCCTCTCTCGCTCTCGGATCGGAAGGGAATGGTCGAGTTGCTGCTATCGTGGGGAGAATTCGGTGCCACCGCGGAGTCCAACCCTTTTTCTTCCTTACTGTGGGTGAGCCTTTGCTCGTAAGAGTGGCCGTTGAACTGGGACCTTACTAACATCCGATCTCACTGGAAAAGACCCTCACCATCTATTCGGGTGCCTAAGGGGAAACCTCGGGACCCCAACCCCCTCCCCTTCCCGGAGGGTGCATCTCCCGGCTGCGTGCGGCAGCTGCTTGCAGAAACCCGACTGCCCCTGCCCAGCCCCGCTGCTTTCTGCCACTGCTCCGGGTTTTTCGCTGCACTATAACCCAACACCCCGTGCCTGCCGGGGCAGCCCGCGGCTGCTGCTATGGCTGCGGAGTTGCTGCTGCATTTTGTTTGCCACCC